>JAGXCT010035865.1:29027-112687 GCA_022495035.1 Philopotamus ludificatus | reverse complement strand
GCAATTGCAGACAATAATTATTTATAATGCAGGTTTTTACGTTAAATACGCCCATTTGCAAATCAAATACAACCTTCTGTAAATCAAATTGACCTATTTTCTATTGAAACGTCTTTTTTAGACAAATAAATTGATATACGGTAAACAACCAGGTTTAAAAGCTTACATATCTAGGCTAATATCCTAGAAAAATAGTTGAGATGTATTAGGGAATTATTATTGTTAAATCAAAAGTTTGTGTTAATTTTTCAATATTATATATTTTAGTGTATTATGGATTGAATGAATTTCCAAGAAGCTCTCTCCATTCTTCAGTGACTATACCATTTGATCAAACGTTCCCAAATACTTATGCTGAAAAGAAATCCGAATACTGCTCTTGCGGATGGCCTCAGCACATGTTGTTGCCCAGAGGATCAAAGCATGGTGACACTTATCAGTTGTTTGCTATGGCGTCTAAAGACACTGTGCAGGTATTAAAGATTACAAAAAATAACTGTATATTATCAACGAAAAATGTTTTATCGTATTTTTTTTATTTAAGACCCCTATAAGTGTAGACAATTGTCTAACTGCGTCCAGTTTTTGCGGATTAAATGGTCAAAAGTATCCTGATTCTATGGACATGGGATTTCCGTTTGACAGGCCATTTAATGGCGAATACAAATTTATAGAAGATCTGGTAAACGCGAATTCTTCCAACGGTCAGAATAATATGTTTGTGCAGGATATAACCATAAGACATATGCAAACCAAGAAGAATACCAATAATGAATATGTCGATTATAATTCCATGATGAGCGAAATTTCGACTGCGTGCATAAATTTTTCTGAGAAAGTATAATCGGCTTAGGTTTAGGTAAAGAAAAACAAAAAAAAAAAGTATGTAATGATTTAATTCTCATTTTTATGTTAAAGTGAATATACATTTTTTATAAAAAAAAATCCACATCTTTGGCTTTTATTTTATTATCCCGTTTTTTTTTAAACTGAGAAACGTATATCTATTTAATAAAATAGCGCAAATACATATGATAATTTAATTCATTTATTACTTCGAAATGTGTGCATAAATATATTTATGTATGTAGTATTTTCAAGAGAATATCGCGCTTTCTATTTTCATCAAAATATTTATTTTCGAAGCAAAACCGCAATTCGTGTTATTTAATTTTAAGAAATATCAATTTTGTGGCTCATAAAAAATACATTTATTTAGGAAAATGAAACGGAAAAAAAATAATAATCATTCAGTCGTACATAGTGTGTGCTCTGTGATTTTGCATACAATAATTGTTTTCGTTTAAAAAACTTGCTGAAAAATGGAGGCAATAAGCGATGCAGATATAATGAGATTGCTTCAGGAAATGGCCAGCACTCCGATTATTGACGGAGTGATTTTTATTCCTGGCAAGGTAAAATTATTTTCAATTATTCAATATTTATTTTTAAATAACTATTATTTAGTTTATTGTATGCGTAGTATTGTAATTATGTAAATACTTTAAGATTTTCATGGAAAAAAATACTTAAGTGAAAATTAGATTTAATTGATAAAGTGAAAATTTTTGGCATTTATAAAGCATTTTTTATTTATTTTAGAATTTATTCAGGTTTACTTTAAAAAGATTTACAGAAAAGCGTTCTGCGATGACTGTAGAAATTTCCCCATTTGCCGAGATAGACCATTGATAAAAAAATAATTAAAGTTTGAGTTTGATAGACATTTTGTCAGAAGAAAACTTATTTTTTCCCTTGTATTTTCTTAATAATTCTATATTAAATACAGCGAAGAGAAAATTCGCAATTTTTAACAATAACAAATAATTATACTAGCGAAAACTGTTCAATGTTAGTTTTTAAGAGACTCTACAATATTATCCCAAACATTTATTTAATTGTCAATATTTTTAATGATTGGCGACTATTGTGTACAATTGCGAAAAAAAATAACAATATTTGCTGCTGTTTCTACACGCGCGATATTGTTTCTCGCTCGCATCCGATACGATGTGCCGAGTGCGAGTGAAATGTGCGAATGACACGGGCAGCGAGATCTTAGTCTGCGGCGAGATATCACCCTGGGCGTTTTCATTATGCGTCATATTGATTACTTAAAAAATCTATCGTATCGACTAAATTATGAAACATTATCATGAATAAATATTTTTATGCTCTGAATAATCCATTTATTTTTAAAAATGTCAATATATCTTTAATTTTAATGTTCAGGGTAACTGAGATACCCCCTTCGTACGATGCGACTGTTTTAGAGCCATCGTGATGGATGGGTTAAGTAAGGCGAAAAGAAAATGGCTATTTCCTACAATAGAAAATAATTATAATCAGCAAAACTGTTCAATGTTAGTCCCTAAGTTAATCTACAATATTATTCTTGTTATGTAGATTATCTTAGATATTTCTTTAAGAGTTTGGGCAGTGTTTTTGTTTCGCTCTGAAGAAGTTCGGGTAGATTTATTTATTATAAACTTGAATTTCGTCGAAAAATAATGTTCACAGAAAAACTAAATTAATTCTAATGGTAATAGAAAATTAGAAGAGATTTTTAGTTAGGTATTATTTATTTGAATTAACTTAACCGATCCATCACAGCGGCTTAAAAACAACCGCTTCGTCCGAAGGGAGTCTATTTATATTGGAAAATACCCCTAATATTGATGAATTCTCCAGCAATATCTTGACTTTTATCATGATACGCTTCTTAATTTGGTCGATATTTTGGATTTTTTACTAATCAATATGACGCGTAAATGACAAGAATACTCGGCGATGTCTCGTGGTAAACTGAGTTCTCAGAGAGATTTAAATGATCCAGGCTTTGAACACATGGACGATCCTGATATCGTTTCTCTTGGTACTCAAGAGGAATAAAATGACATTGTTACTACAAGCGAAGAAGATACCAGTGGTTACGTTAGTTATGAAAAGAGATTGAATTGTATTGAAACATTGCTAGATTACGCCGAACAAAGGGGAAGTGAATATAATAATGTAATAGCTTTAAGAATATTTCGAAGTGAAATAAGAAATTCGTTAAAAAAAATCAGAAATAAGATTACCGTATGCAAAATTTCTGTTCAAAAATGTTTTCAAATTCCAAAAAATAAATATTATTATATAACAAATCAAAGTTGATAAAAAAATCTAAAATCTCTTTACGTTTAAAACGCAAAATTTGCCTATAATCGTAAAATAATCCGTTACAACCACAGAACTCTAAGTTCTGTGGTTATGTTTGACATTTTTTTTTAAATAATCTAATATACAAAATTTATAGTTATTTTGAAAACAAATTTTTAATTATATTATATGATATAAAAGAATATATCTTGACCTATATAGATTTATAATTTCATAATTCTAGCTCAATTGGAAAATAAGTTACAGATTTTAGCAGTAGAATTTATGATCCACTCCAGTGTGCAGGGGTGAGATTAACCCCTAGTTTAGTTATTATAGTTGTTTATAAATGTTTGTTATAGTTTTTTTAGGTTTAGTTAATTTAGTTGCTTATTTAAAATATTTTTAAGTATCAAGAAGATCTAACACATGAGCGCTTAATAATGTGATTATAAATATTTTTTTAATAAATCTATTTTAAAAGTTGAAACGACATTTACACGCAATAAATATCGGAGTGGTTAATTCCTATGAATATTTTTTAATATATAAATAACAAATAATTACCTCCTCAACGTCTTCTTTCACATTTTAAATTACAAGTTGCGTTTTTTTTAAAGCAAACATAATTATTCTAGATAATTATTCATTCCAAGCTTTAATAATAACCCCTAAAAATATAGAATATTGTATTTGTATTTGTTAATTCGTTAAAGGCTAGTTCTGAGGCATTAATTACAATACATTAAAATCTGAAATCATTCCCCGATTAATTGTTGAAATAAAGTATTGTAAAAGATTATTTGTTCATCGCTAGCAGAGATAGTGGCTTTTTTAGCTTTACACGTTGCAGATTTTAGGGAAAAAGCATAGGTATTATCCTAGTCTTCATAAAACTACATTTCGAGCTTTGAATCTATGTAAAATAATTTAAATAATTAATAATTCAATGATAATTTTGATGCTTTATTTAATATATAATTTTCACAAATATATTTTGCAACATTCTGTCTCACCACAATAAATTTGCGTTTATTTTTCGCGCCAAAATAATTAAAATCCGATCGATCGGTCGCATATTTCATCGATAGCGGCCGAGACGTTGTCCATATTTCCATATTAAGAAATGTAATCAGAGTGTCGCGCGACTCGAGAAATATTTTAATCAATAAATTTGATGAATCTTAATTATTATCGAGTTTATTAAAACGGTTGGGTAACAAATGCCGTCTTTAATTGGAGACCTTCTCGCGGAGCTTATCTTCAAAGGAAGTCGACATTTCGAAATTGAGTCATCGGATCGCGAGTTACTGGCCGAGGGCACGCGAAGCCACGCCTGTGCAGTTAATTTCAGACCACTGAATAAACACCATATCAATACTGACTCGTTGGGGGTATGGCTGAACGAAGGGGAGGATGGGTGGATGGGTGTCGGCCACTTTGTCATTCGACAAAATTGAAATTCTTAAAAAAAAACAATAAAAAATCGACACAATCGATCAAATATAATCAATAAAACAAATGTTATATTTAATTTTAAACTTATTTTTTTCGACTAATGAATAAATCAATAGGGAAGAAAAACCATGGTTTTCATTTACACGGTTTCAGAAAATGTTTTATATTTTTAGACAGAGAGTTTTTAACGCTGATTTTATTACATTAATATAAAAAAATAATCATAAGAATTAACTAAATATATATTTTACGCACAGTTTTATCACCAAATGAAAATTTGTCTCATTCCAGATATATTCCTGTTTTTAAAAGTTCGAAATAGGCACGCAAAAAATCATAAAAATATTATTTCCTCGTTTAAACTCGTGAAAATGTGTAATTATTTTCAACTTTGAAAAATTTTCCTCATCACACCTTTAACTAAATGAAAATGACAAATTATTTAAATTAAATAATTCAACAAGAGATAATATATTATTTTGGTATCTCTTAAATTTTCTAAATATTCTGAACAGCAATAAATCCTCCTAATGTCAAATTAATTCCTAGGTTTTCTGCAATAAATAATAATATACATTAAAATATTTTATATAGCATGGCGTAATGAATAAAATAAAATAGTATGATCTTTTATATTCATAAATATGACGTGTGTTTTTTTTTCTTGGTTCAAGTTCAAATTTTCTCTATACGAAAAAGAATTAAACACCCCTAACTTTAAAAAGAAAATTTTTTTAATAAACTCAACTGAATCGTATTAAAATCTTGATTAACAAATATAGGAGAAAAATAAAGTTAATAAAATCACAGATAAACCAAATTAATTCTAACGGTAATAGAAAATTAGAAAGATTATTATTTAGGCACACACAGGGGCTCGAAAACAACCACTTAGTCCGAAGGGAGTTTATTTATATTGGAAAATACCCCCAATATTGATGAATTCTCCATCAATATCTTGAATTTTTTAATGATATGCTTCTTAATTTGGTCGATATTTAGGATTTTTTAATAATCAATATGACGCGTAAATGACACCAGTGTCACCAGTATGTATCAATCGCACTTGGCACATCGTACCGGATGGGAGCGAGAAAAAATATCGCGTCCGTGGTAACAGAAGCGAATAATGTCGTTTTTATTTTTTTCCGCAATCGCGGACTATAAAAGTCAATGATTATTTGTAATATTAATTCTTTAGACTTTTTTAGACAAATAAAAAAAGTTTGTGATATGTAGGATTTATATTAAAAGAGTTATTCCAGCAAAAAACATAAACGTGGGGTTCCAAATAGGCATCTACTAGGCTAAGTTAAATATTTTCTAACAAGAATTTAGAATTCCATGCTCTATTTTTACCAAAAAAAAACCGATTATTTTAGCAAATATAAGAGTATAAATTAAGCAATTAAAACTAAAATTGATTCGTTTCATGTAAAATGTCTAACTTTAATCATTTTCTATATTTTATTTCGTAATACTATATTCAGTTCCCAATTTAAATTTAAAACGTGTGTTAATTTGAATTAAAAACCTATTCTGCCTTATAAATGTCACAGTCACACAATTAAATCTCAGATTCTTATCAATAAATCAGGACGTAATCAGTAACCAATTTGACATTCTGATTAATGGAATCACGCAAGTTCACGCTTTGTAAAAAAAATAATGGCATTTTATTCTAACTGCCGTTTAATTTATCACATACACTTAATTAGACAAGATCCAGTAGATCTTTCGCCGATAATGAGGACGAGGTGTCAGTGGCACCCATAGTGGACGTTGTAAAGCACCCACTTAATTGCAGGACCGACGATTGGGATCTAGAATTGGGCCTAGATTATTTAGGGCCTAAGAGTCTTATTCCGAGGCCAATAATCAGGGGTCCACGAACAATATTCTGGCATTGACCAATAAATATAGGCCGCTTGACGACTTAATCGGCGATGAGGACCTGCGCCCTTTGTGGTGCCGGGAACATAAATAATCCGTGACCACCACACATTAAAAAAAATATAGATACAGGATTCAGGATCTCAACAAATTTATTAAGGTTCGTCATAAAATTTAGCCGCATAGTGTGAGAATAATTAGCGTAAATATGACAGCTATACAAAAGAAGGCTACGAATTTTTAACAACGATTTTTAAAATGAAATAAAAAAAAACTAATCTAGTTTTATTGCGTGATATAAAAAAATATAATAAGATATTTAATTTGAAATGGTTTTTGAGTCGAATGCTGATTGAGATGTGACATGTTGTAAACATTTTTTATCGAAATACTTAAAGTTTATTATGTCGGCGAGGAACATGAGAGCAGCAAGGTTTTCCTCTATAAAATCGTGCATTCAACATTTTTATGGTTTTACAATGCCATAAATTCAATTAGAATTACATGGAAAAATCCGATATGGCCATTGAGTATTGGTGACATGTTGTAAACATGACAATAATGACCACGAAATGATTTTTTTATATGAATATTTCAATCGTCCCTCGTTATCTAAGGTTTCATTCAAAATTTTTGGGTAATAATAATAAATTGCACATCAAAAAATATATTTTATTGAAAAACGACCATACCCATTTCGCATGACGTCTGCAATCTATGAAATATCAGTAATTGTTCCCGCTTATATATTTAAAAAATATATTTACATATTTCTAAAAAAACCTTTTGCACATTTGTAAAAAATAGTTTTATGTTAATTTGAGTATTTTTATTTTTTTATAATATTCATCCTTATGTTTAACCTAGTCGGGCCGATTCATACTATTTTTTATTAAGAGATTTTCGTCTCTTGGCCATTGCTGGCATTTTTCGTGTATCTTTCACCATTGTTGGTATCGGATTTTATCATTTTTTACTCTGTCCAGGGAAGTGGTAGGAAGTTATTCTCGGTATTCGCTTTCCGCTTCTCTGGGGGTTCCGTCGTGACGAGTCACAGCTAGTATAAACCTTGATGCGTAATAGGAATCCTTTCATCCTAATAAGGACCTTTCCAAATGAGAGGTTCCCTAGCAAGGAGAAAAAGGAAGCAAAATTATCGAAACTAAGTCGATTTTCGTTAGTTAACCTAGACTGCGGCGGGACATCCCCGTGGACGCGTGTTATTTTCGTGTCATATTGATTAGTAAAAAAATCCAAAATATCGAATTATGAAGCATTTCATGAATAACTATTTTTATTATTAGAATAATCCATTTTAAAAAAATTGCCAAGATATTGATGAATAATTCATCAATATCTTGGCATGACATGAAATGCTTGGGGTGTCTGGAAGACCCCCTTCGGACGACTCGGTTGTTTTCAAGCCGCCATAATGGACAGGTTAACATATCGAATGACAACATTTTTTGTATTTATCTAACAAAGTTTATAGAATAAATAATATAAATAACCATTGTCCTATATCGTCTGCAATTGCAGAAAAAAATAAAAACAACAATATTCGCTGCTATTGTCTTGCGCCCGATGTTTTTTCTCGCTCGCATCCAGTACGATGTGCCGAGCACGAGTGAAACGTACGATTGATGAATAACTATTTTAATTCTTAGAATACTTTTTTTTTTATAAAATGTTTTTGGTGTCTGAAAGACCCCCTTCAGACGACTTGGTTGTTTTCGAGCCGTCATAGCGGACGAGTTAAAATATCGAATGACTAATAAAGATTTTTTCTCTTAATATAATAATATAATATTTTTATGTATTTGATTTTAGTCAATATTCTTTTGAACTATGAAAAATATCCAATCATGAAAAATATATAAAAACATCCAATCAAGGAATAAGCATATAGTACTTCTTCTCGTTATCCCCCCCCCCTTTCACATTATCTCACCTTCTAAAATTTTCATTAATAATATTTAATCTAAATTCAGACTTAACTGGCCAGATATTAAAAAAATAAACGTTTTTTTGTAAAGTTTAATTTAACAAATGTATCATTTCGGTTCCGGTTTTTTTCAGGAAATTAACGGTTTTTTCAGTGTCCAGTTATGATTACTTAAATCGAAGTATTTTTATTTGTATTAATAATATATAATAAACCGTTATTTCTTTTTAGGATAGCTCCGATTTTTCGGTCGGACAATGAAAAAGGTTTTTAACGGTAAAAAGCACCCTATACCAATTATTATATATATATTTAAATTCATCATCATCATCATTTGCCAGTCACAAGGCTCTCACTCGCTGAGGCCATGGACCTTACCAAACTCTCGCATGGTAGTCGAGGCCAAAGGAACCTGAGTCTCCAAACGTGACGTGAGGGCTTCCCTTTCGTGTCCATATCGCGGGGACCCGAGCCGTCTCGGTATGCGGTTTTTTGTAAAGAGTTTCCCTCTCTTGACCATTGCTGGCATTGGACGTACATCTTCTACTACGTTGGTATCGGATTTTACCTTCTCGACTGTGTCCAGGCTAGTAGGAGGGGGTTTGTCTCGGTATTCGTTTGTTCTCTTCTCTAAGGCGTTATCTGCTTTTAACGAGTCACGAGTGACAAGTAGCGCGCGACCACACACACACACCTATATAGATATACACAGGCATACATATGCACATCTGCCCAAAACGAGTCTCAAGTAGCCGGTCGCAATTGATTATTAGCCCTGTCGCGCAATATCAATCCTTTCATCATGGGAAAGACCTACTCAGAGAGGGGTCCCCTAGAAAGAAGGAAGAGGAGCGAAAGTATCGAGACTAGACCAATTATTGGCCAACAGATTAGGGTTTTCTTTCCCAGGGTATACTGGCTCTGTGGTGAGAAGTCCGTTAGAGACCAGATTTATTTGTGCACACAAGGATATGTGTACACCAACATGTACATATTTTTGCACTGTTTTGTTGGGTATTTATAAAGTTCAATTGGGCCTCTAGTCAACTCTATGCAGGGTTATTGTAATATAAAAAATGTAATGAGTTGCTGACCATCAATTTTAATGGTATTATGTTGATATATTTCTGCAATCGGTATGAATAAAATACATCTACGTTCTAAATCAGATGATTGTTCCTGCCCCATGTAATAAATATAGGCACTAAACTATAATATATAATGTTGTAAATAACTATTATAAAATATTTTATTATAGATATTATAACAAGAATTTATTAGTTCGAAGAAGACACTAGAACAGATTTGATGTCTTCCATCTCTCAAATTATAAAATAAATCTATAAATAAATATTTTAATAGATTAAATTAGCGTTTACACGGTTTTTGATTAAATTTAATTTGATAATAACACTGAAAGAGTTTACGATTTGCAAGTTTTTATTGATATTGGTTGTTTAACAGTTAAATTCTTAGGCATAAGTCATCCACCTAATTGCATAATTACCGCCCCTATTGCATGACGTTTGGACGCTGGATTGGCAAGATAATCGTGAGTTTAATATATAATATAATAATCATATTCTAATAAATGACTGTTTCATAAATTTTCAGCTTCAGGTCATCAACCATATTGATTTTTTTATTTTTAAAATATGTTTTTAATTTTTTTTGAGTCCTCATCAATCAGGAGCCGTGTTGCATGACACTGGCCAGTGTTTATTATGAACGTTAAAAAATAATAAAGTGTTTATAAGTACCGAGAGTTAATAGCGACGTTGCTCGAAGCCATTGGCGACCAGCACGCGATCACTCCAGCAATATTCAAACAGGACGAGACACACGCTTTGAGAATCATAAAAAGCTCAAAAAAAAAATTATATACGCCCTGCGAATAATTGAGGAAGAGCTGGACGATATTTTCGAACCCATAAATTACCGCAAATCTGCACAATTTCGGATTTTTAAAATCAATTTCCGAACATGCAATTCGGCGACAACCGGTGACGTATTAATTTTTAATTAAAACATATAATTTGAATATTTAATTAAATGTGCAGTGGCACCCGGTATGCAATCGGTTCATTCATCGACGAAGCAGTCGACCTTGGGCAACATCCATCGAATGCACTCCATCATCGTCACGATCATCATCGTCAGCATCGGCCATCTCCATAACAGCTCGCCGATTTGAACATGAATCGAGCGCCAAGTGCAAATAACCGATAATTAAATTGATTAGGAAAAGGTTGCGATTTTCGCAAATCGCTCGTAAAATCCGACACGTTAGCTCGATCAACAAATCGCTTAATCACACGACCGACACTGCTATTAAATTACAAATGGCCGAACAAATTCGGTAGCGGAATACGGTCGTTTTATTGCGGCCAACAAGTGCTTGTTTGATCGATTTTTAAATTGAACGCAGGGCCATTTACGAGCAGGATTTCCCCTCTTAATTTCACTTTATATACTTTAATTACGACATGTGATGCTGTTTTGATTATGACGAAATTGGTCGCCTGTAAACATGAGTAAATGGCGAGTTGTTTGATGAACAACGTTTGCATGTTTATGATGATTAAAATACATTTAAAATTAAGAAATAAAATAATTTATTGTTGCGGACACGCTTATTTAATTATTTGACGATGAATGAATGGGATAAAAATACAAAAAAAATCAAAGCATCATTTACTCGCATAAAGGTTCGAAGAATCGTCCCGAATTTGCCATAAGTTACTGTACAGAACCTCAATTGAATATCTAACTGTTCTGAAGTTTAGGAGAAAATTAACTAACAATATCACCTACATAGTAAAATAGTTCTTTATATTCCAACAATTTTCCAAGTTCCAAGAAAAAAGTGGGCACAGCTCCTAAAGATACGATCTTATAATATTTATTGAGTTTGATTAATCTGCAAAACGATAAACTAAGAAAGTTTGTTTTGAATAAGTTGGAAGCTTTTCAGCCATAAACTATTTTTTAGTCTCCGGAATGCTACATATTTTTTCTCCACAGTGTCCTTCCTATATTTGTTGATAAAATACATCTTTTTTTATCATTAATAATAAATAAATATTTATTATTTTTAATTTATATATATTTTCGTAACATCGAAAAAGTTATTTCTCTGATCTCTACATATACATTTCAGCTTTGGGTAAAATGTCTCAAAAAAATGATGGATTGTATATCTTACAATCATCCCCTGTCAAGCGTCATAAGGAATTCCTAGAATTCATAGATTTCTTCATAGAATGCTAGATTCATAGAATGTTAACCAATGAATACTAATTTAGCTCAGTCGCATCTTATTTTTTTTTTAATTATTGTTACCGACTCTGATTGAATGTGTAGTTACATTTGCTGAGAATATCTGATCAATAAAAATATTTCTTGTTTCAAAAAATGAGAATATGTACTTTAAAATTAAATGTTTTTATTTATATTTGTTAAAAATCAATAGAAAGTGATTATACAGTAAATTTTTAGTTAGTTAGAGTACTTTTCATATGCAATAAATATAAAAATGGTATTATTTATTTAAACAGGTTTTATTCAATTACATATTTATTACCTTATAATACTTCAACCGTCTTTAAAAGAACAGTAACAATGTGATTTATTGCTAAACGAGAAGTTAATTTTTAATACAGTATTGGCTTATAATATCTCTAGAGGTGTGTGATGATAATCAAAACCTAATTGTCAGTTGAAAACACTGCCTCGTATCAGTAAGACGAGTGAACAAGTGGTTCCTCATTTTTTGCAACAATCTTTCAAAGTAAAATTTCAATTTAATTAGAAAGCTTTATTAGTTATTTTTTATATAAAATATTTATATTTAAGGTAACTTTATATTATCAGCTGTTTCCTATCAAGAACAGTAATATAATGGGCTGCTATAAGCTACAAATATTGTTTTTATGGAAAAGAGGATACAAAATTATAAATCCATTAGAAAAGCTGGAAAAAACTGATTAATTAAGATATTTTTATTGACATTGTTTTGAGCCTGAGTATTTTTTTAAAAGATTTTGTCGCATTATTAAGAAACAATTTCGTCTGATAAGTTTAAAAATTTCATAGTGAGAAAAAGGCAGCTACATAATTTATCCATGAAGATCCACATAATCATGTGTAGTATTAAAAAAGCTTACTTGAATCCTATAAAAAACAAAACAAGGAACTAAAGGATCATCAATTTATTTACTCGAAAATTAGATCATACAAACCAGATGCAAAATGTGCCATAAAACGTAAAAAAATCTTTGTATATATGTTTATTGTATTTCGTCATAAAAATATATAACACGTATATACTACAAAATTTAGTTCGATTTTCTGTATTATTGAATAAATAAATTAACACTAATTTTCTCAATATTTTCTATTTATATTCACCAGTTGAGACATCGCTGGAGATGATAAAAATGTTTCATCGATGTCTGGGTTAATTGTGGTAAAATTTATGTGAGAATAACTAAGGCGACACAAGGATTAAAAAGGCTGTTTTAAAGACATTATGTAAAAAAGGATAATTTTATAATTTATTTCACGCTTTATTATACAGACATCATATTTTAAAGGATTACATTTAAACGATTTTATTTACCATATAAATTAGCACTGATGATATATTAGTGACAATATTTTCAATAAAATTAACATCTCTGACAAAACTATTTGCAAGATTTATTTAATTTATTTTTTTGCTGTGTACATTTTAGATAAAAACCAGAGTTTTTATTTGATCTCTTA
The DNA here is from genome assembly GCA_022495035.1 of Philopotamus ludificatus. Classification (NCBI taxonomy): domain Eukaryota; kingdom Metazoa; phylum Arthropoda; class Insecta; order Trichoptera; family Philopotamidae; genus Philopotamus; species Philopotamus ludificatus. Next base: position 99,483 of record JAGXCT010035865.1, on the reverse strand, counting down.
AATTTTCAATGAATATTTTATAAATACAGCAGTCGATTTATTGATTAGCCATTTTACAATTTAACCATATGATCTGAGTAATTGAAAATTATTAAACAAAATAACACGAAAATAATATTTTTGGATGGATAAATTGGATAAAATGTATGCGAATTGAAAATAAAAAAAATAATTTACTACTCATCATTCACCACATATTAATAATAAAAAATGATATTAATATATCTGAGCATATATCTTAAAGATATAAAACAATATTTATGTATGATTTACGATATAATAAATTATTTAAGTCAAAATGTGACACAGGTCGATAAGAAAAGACTCAATCAACGCACAGTCTTCGAAATAAAAAAAGGGCAACAGCTTCCCTGTTAAGTTATTAGTAATCGTTTCCATAAAATGTGATATACAGGTTGATTAAAATATTTTAATATTATCTATAAATAATATAAAAAAATATCAATGCAGTATTTGATTAAACAATGTGATAATAATATTAAAAATTATTGTATTTATTTTGGATCACCCTGTGTATGGATATTTTAATAGAGTTATTATTAATTAAATCGGATGGGTATTTGTTTTTAGTGGCATATTTACAACCATGTACGGTCAGGTGGATTTTAATTGGGGCGGAATGATTTTGCGAAAAGACATAAATCTTATGGCTCTTTCTCTACCCCGACGAGAAAAACCACCCTTTTTTGCCACAATTAGTGATAAATGGCACGGTTATTTTTTTTGAGCCGAAAAATTAATGGATATATTATGATGATGTGTTTGTTTTGCGGCTTTTTGCAAAAGCGAGCTAAAAAATAATTAAATTTATTCAATGTTTGTTTTTTGATATGCATAAGATTTTTTTGTGTGGTTTTTATGCGATACGTAGAAAGCTTTTTTAATGGATTTTTTTATACGCATATATCAAAAAGTGTATTGTTGATTATGTTTTCGGCTATTTTGTCCCAAAAAAGGCGATGATATCTTTTGAGCAGCTGCCTGTTGACCACATAAAAAAAATATATATTTGACCAGATTGCAACAGATCGGATTTCGCACGCGTGCAATTCTCGAAATAATCCAGATCAATGTAAATATTTCAAATAATAATCAAAATAAAATATTGGATTACAAAAATCTGGGATTGGAAATACATTTTTTTTTCTTAAAATTTTAAATATAAAAATATGTTTTTATCAGATGTCTCGATCGTTTCTATTTGACCACAACAAGCTTCTTGTTAGACGGACCCTATCGAATATTTGCGGTTACACTTTTAACACCTATCCCAAAAGGGCCACAACACAATCGGCTTCTAGAAAACCGCATTCGATAAAATCTTTTTGCAGAATTTTTGTTTGGACAATACAACTCGATATCAGCAAGTTTGATCATTTTTTTCACGTTTTGATTCCATTATTCAGAATCAGAATGTGTGATATGGAGAGGTGTGAAATATGATCAGTGTCATGGATCTATCCATTGAAATAAGCTATATTGATACATCAATAAAATATACAGAGTATACTATAGAAATTCCTTATATTGTTATACTCAACACTCAGTAATAATTTATCAAAAAAATCATAGCTAAATAATATATATAAATATATTTTTCTATGCAACGTCTTTTTATTATTATTAAAATAAAATATTATTAACGAAAACAATTTAAAATCTCTAATTTATACCGTTAAAAAAATTGAAACAAATTTTCAAGGAATCTAGCGCCACCCCACAAAAGAGATGCGCCCCGGGTGACTCTGCAGGGGTCGCAAAATTTCTGCGTGATAGATTTCTATTTTTTTTCGTATTGATTGAATTTTTTTTCCAAGTTTCTACCACAATACCAGAAGAATATCCTTTTTGGCGTTGGGACATCGCACCAAGACATCCTGGCGCGTGTCGTTATTTACATAGCCATCCTTGGAAGGTCGGTTTATGACGTTGGAAAAATAAAGGGCAGTCAATTGTCCCACTTGAGGCCCTTTCCGAGAACATTGGGATAGTGGGCACGTACTCTGTTTAGCAGTGAATGGATTCGTATTGGTTTCAATGACCAGGCTCATTGTCCACGGACACATGCGAGAGGTGCATTGAGATAATGCATTGTATGAAGTGGTATAAATGGAGTAGAAGAATGAATGACGACAATTGGAGGTCTGTTAAAATCGTATAACCTGTACAGGTAGTACACAAAAAAATGTATGGTCCGACGTTAAATATTGTACAACCATAGAAAATTAATGGATTTTGAATGACTTGTAAAGCAAGGAATTTGTGTCAAAAAATATTAAATAAAATAAAAAAAAATAGTAAATAAACTCAAATGATTAAAGTCGGTAAATATATTTTGATAAATCATATTTATATTAGATTTTATAAAGTTAATAAAATATTAAATAAAATCAAATCAAAGAGATTCGGAAATCTGCAAAGAAAGCATACTTATACTTATAGTTTAAAACCAGAAAATAATTAAAAAGAACATATCTTAGTAAGATCAAGTTCAAAATAATTACAAATGTGCATAGAAATAAAATTTATATTTAACATACAGTATTAGTAAGAATAAATACTAAAAATGATATTTTTTTATGTTAATTTTGTTGTTGTTGATGTATTACTTTAATTTTAATATTTACAATTTATCAATGTGTATAAGATATAGGAAACACAGACAAAATTATTAGATGAGGCTATAAATATCTTTACATTAAGTTTTATAACGTATCTATTTCTTTTTTTTTCAGCTGATATTAACCTAGCCGTAAAGATGGGGTATATTGTGTACCCCAAGTTTTAGATTTTTCTTAAATAACTTTTAATATAAACTGTCAAAAAATGTTTATACTTGTCTAAAAAAGTCTAAAGAATAAATATTATAAATAATTTTCTGCTGTTGCCACGTGCGCGATGTTTTTTCTCGCTCTCATCAGGTACGATGTGTCGAGTGCGAGTGAAACGTGAGATTGATACGTGTTGCAGGAGCTCAGTCTGCGGCGAGACGTCGCCGAGATCGTTGTCATTTACGCGTCATATTTATTGATAAAAAATCTATAATATCGACCAAATTATTAAGAATATCATGAATAACTATTTTTTTCTTAGAATAAACCATTATAAAAAAAAATTCAAGATAGGGTAATGGTAGGGAATTTTTTTAACAAAAAAAACATTTACAGGAGATAAAGATTAATTTTGAATTTTAGATTATTTATTTATTTGATTGCGATGGATGGATGGCATACCAGAAAGATTCTAGAACGCCATTAACCCATATAAAGATTCGATAGAGATTCTAAAGATTCTAAAGATACAGGAGGATTGAGTCTCTCACACTAATATTCCCCAAGTGTCAAACCACGACACTGGTTATTTTAACACTCAAGCACCCGCTGTTTTCAGGCGAAACTTACACCTAAGCCCACATCTTTTTATCGATCTTGCGATTTTGTGCGGCTCTGTAAAAAAATCTTAATAGCTTTTTTCCTATTGGAGATAATTGGGTCAAAAAAGAAGTATTATACATATAGTACACTTAGAATATTTAGATAAGAAATAAAACTTTCGAGCTGTGAAAATGATGATTTATTGTATTTTAGTCGATAAAAACAAATAGATATCTTTATGTAGTATGGTAGGTAATTCTTGCTTTGAAATAAAGGATGTGACGGGTTGTACCACATAAATATTCCAAAAAAAGTTATTTTGTTGAATGGATAAACAAAAATCTAAATTCGTTACAGTCGACGTGTAAGTACTGGAAAGTTTTCGATCCAAAAAATCTATTATTTCAAGGACAGTTTTTAGCCATACATAAATACATATGTCATATATTTTACAAAGGGCATGCAGAGCAATGAATGAAACTGTGTCGAGTCGTAAAAATTTAAAAGAAAGCCTTGTGTAGCGTATTAGATAACATGTTTCGTGTGAACCCGCGTTAGTGCGGGAGCGGGTGTTTACCGTTTACGAAAATTTCCGCACTAACGCGGGACCGGGTCCCTGAGTGTTAATATTATTTCAGTTGGATTGAAATTTATATCATTTATTCAACGAGGGTAATTAACTACATACATTTTTTTTCAAAGGTTGAATTCATTTTCATAGTTTTCATAGTTTTCATTTTCGTCTGACACCTATCCAACTACCAACTTAGCTCAGTCACGGTTGACTTGCATTATCGAAATAATATGCATATGATCTACAAGCCGTTACACTGGTTAGAAAATTAGATTATAAAAAAGTTATGATAAAGCTTAAAATAGTTTGAATTGTATTAAGAAAGGTCAAGGATTAATCTACAATTATAAAATTAGAAAAGTAATAATAAGTTCTACTTAAAGCATAAGTTTCCAAAGTGGCCACAATCTTCTAGTGAGGACAGGAGCCTTCAAAGGGGACAAAAATATTTATAAAAGCATTTAAGGGGTCTTTTTCAATACTATTATATTATATTATTTAACGAATTCGAAAATATTAAAAAGTCTTAGTATACGTGTAAATTATAAATTTGTTTTTTATTGAAAGATTGCGTTTATTTCCGATTAAATCCTTAAAGATTATTTTAGTATAGTTAATTTTCTTAAAAAAAAATGATCCACATTACTGACATTTACCGATATTTAAAATGAATTATCAAAATTTTGGAATTAAAATTTAACTTTAAAAAATGAAGCAAATAAAGGCCTTGAATGAAGCAAAATCTAAAAATATAGGGAATACTAAAAATAATCATTGTAACAGTGTGACGAATGGTGTTCCCAGTTTAAGTGCTTTAAGTCACATACCGCAAATTCCCGTATCTTAAAATTTATTAAAAATCAGACAAACCTTTGTATCGCGGCGGAACTACCACACCAATTATAGGCCTGAAATTCCACGGTCACAATCCCTGAATAGTTTCTGACCAGTCACAGTCATTTATTCGGTATTATATCAACGGGCTCCATTGACGATTCGTACCGCCAGTCACCGGCTACATACCGATACAATGGCATCGGCCGAAGATATACAGCATCATTAATGGGCCCACCCCCCAAAAACTGACCACGGAAAATATTAATTTTTTTCGGGACAATCCAGCCCCCGAAAATTCACGGATTTTCAATAAAATGATCCGGAGGACAATGCTCCAGCCCACCGCAAAACACGGTGCTCCATTGTCGGTCCCGGGAATAATGGACTTCACCTACATTCGGCACAATGCAGGGGACAATGGTGGCTTTCGTTTCACCATTTCTGCTATTTAAATCGCAATAATAAAGTATTTAGTATTTTTGCACATGGGCATAGAGAATGGTGGATCTATGAGGAGCTTTCGTATAGTCACAATTCAAACATCATATACGCGAATTGTGTATTTATCTTATTAATTCAATATATTATCTCATCGAAATCAAAATTTAATAAATGAGCAAAGATTTTCGCTTATTTGTAACTTATTGAATTTAACTCTTAAAGATCTATGGGATATGAAAGAATACATATTAACTGTACTACTGGGAATAAGATAAAATAAATCTGTGAACTATTATGGTCATCCTGTATCAACAATAGGATGCTTTGTGGTCGCACTTTCAATGGATCAATTTTTTTCTTGAATACGGAATCGAAACTCATACAAAGCAGTATTTGGTGACCCATGCATTATTATTCGAATATCAAACCTTGATATTTTTTTTTGAGAAAAATTCAACAATACAGAACATTTATGCACAAAATAATATATATTTATATTAACTATATTTTCAGTAAAAATAGATTTCATCAGGAATTTATTAAAAATAGTTAAACTGTATAATATTGTCGCAAGAATGTTATTTTTAAAAGTGGAATAACTAATTGATTTTATTTTATATTAGACAAAGTGTGAAGATTTAGTCTCGACCAAATCCCTAGAAAATGATATAATTAAACAGTAAAATAAATACGGAAGGAGAAATTATACATTGGCTAGAGATTAACACATACGTTATGTTGGCTCGAAAACAACCGCGTCTTCCGAAGGGGGTATCTCAGGTACCCCAAGCATTCCAAGTCGAGATATTGATGAATTCTTCATCGATATTATTTAAAAATGGATTATTCTAAGCATATAAATAGTTATTCGCGATATGCTTCATAAAGATCGATATTTAAGATTTTTTAACTAATTAATATGACGCGTAAATAACATCGCTCTGAGCGATACTAGGACGATTCACTCGCCCTTGATACAGTCTACCGGATGCAAGCGAGAAAAAACATCGCGTGGAAACAGCAGCATTGTTGTTTTATATTTTTTTCCGCAATTGTAATAAAGATAGATATATATGTAAGGAAAAGTCAATGAGAAATGATCATTAAAAACTTACTTTATATTTATTTATTGTTTTAATTTTAATTGCTACAGTAAATAATGCAATTTATATTTATTGTTTTATATTTTTATTTATGGCAACATTTTTTAAAGAAGTAGATTATCCTAAGAATTCATGATATACTTCATAATTTGGAATTTTTAACTAATCAATATGACGCGTAGATAACTGAGCTCTCGCAATACGTGTCACTCGCACTTGACACATCGTACTGGATGGGAGCGAGAAAAAACATTGCACGCATGGCAAAAGCGATGAATATTGTTGCTTTTTTCACAATTGCAGACATTAAAGGACAATGATAATTTATAATATTTATTCTTTAGATTTTTTTTGACAAATACAAAAAAATTGTAACATGTAGGATTTATATAAAAATAGAAAAATTAAAAACTGTATCAACCGTAATTTTTTTATTATAAAATCATGAAAGTGAACACGAAATTTAAAGTTGATTTATTTAGAAAACGAGAAAGGATTAAAAATTTGTACCTTCACGGTCTATTGCCTTACATGCTTCTGATTATTATGCCATAATTATTTCACAAAAAAAAAAACATTTCTTTGAGTATTAATTTATATAATATTAAATTCAAATATTTTTTTTTTAAAATTGACGTAAATTAATTTTATATGACATTTCCTAGATTTTATTTTAGCATCAATAAATCAATGAATTCTTCTATAGAATTTGTATATAGAGCAAATAAATTTGATTCTATTCTGCACATAGTGCATTGTCCATATAACACATATCCATTATGTCTTTTATTAGAATCGTATATATTTCATTATATTCAGTGCATCCCAATTTATTCAAAATCGTGCACTGCTTCTGTGTTGGAATGTCGTATGCGCCATTGCACAGTGGACAGTTTGGGATTGAATTGTCAGGGGAGCAATTGTCTCGCACAATGTTTGCAAACAGACTGTCACTGCGAACAGTGAATGCAAACAATGTGGCATTACGACCCCCCATTGTTGTGGTGTTGGACACATCTGTAAATAGTGGGCCACACAACTTGACAATTCTATTAGTGGATATGATACGACGCTTCCGAACGACTGGACATCGATCAGTATGACCAACTTATGCAGTTTTTTTTTCAAAGGATGGACGAAAATGTGAATTGTATGGATTGTATGGAATTGTAAAATATTAATAAAATGCACTATGTTGTCTACATAGCAAAAAAAAATATTTTTGCAATACATATTTTTAAGCCAATCCATTAGGTCTATTTATTTTTTGTCTAATTTTTTTTTATTACATCCCGCATGATCGCACTTTCCATTTTTGTCGATGTCCGATATAGATAAACGCGCATCCAATAAAATTGATTGCCGTTTCCCGAAGTTGGTCCCGGTTTCGGCGAAAGTTCCTGGAAATCCTCGCCGGGATCTGTCTGGACGCTGCGTCCGGACACCGGACGCATTGTCACGCCGGACAACAAAAGGCTAATTTATCAGCAAAGTGCCAAAACAGGCCTTATCCGCCGGACAGATCTTGAACACGTTATTAAACGGGTGCATCCCGATGACCATTGTCTGAGGTGTGGGTCCTGTTTGTTTTTGTGGTATTAATGCCCTTGTTTTTTTTCAGCAATGTGCACCACTAAACACCGTCCGATGCCTTATCTGGCCCACATCTGTATTTGTATCTCGTGCAAAGGAGAGATGTCACCTGTGACAGGTGACATCGTTTGTCTCTTCGAGATAAACAATGTGGGTGGTTTTTCTAGGTGACAGAATTTTGTCTATGTGTCTATTTAGATTCAAGATAAGTCAATTGAGCCGATAATTTAGAATTCGAATTACAGCATCCAATTTAGATATATCTCACTGAAAATATTTCGAAACTACATAAACCAGAACATTAATACAACGCGAATTCCATGATTTTCAAAGCTACAGAGCTCAAGATTTAAAAACTCAGCACTCAAAAAAATATATTTGGATACTTTTAGGTTTTTTTTATATAAATTTGTTGTTGTTAGTTGTTACTCGAAAATGAAAAACACTCGATTATCCGTGGGCGGATTATCCATTCATATATTTGGAAAAAACAAAAAAATCAAAATTATTCTCTTGTTGATTATTAACCACAATGGAATGGATGGATAGAAAGATTGATTAAAAACTAAATAGGTTCCAAATGTATGATTTTTTTAAAAGTTACCGGCAGTGTCATTTTTGGCTAATGCTCATTTCAATTAATTTTTTAACACCTAATGTCATAATGTCATAAAATCAGTGCAGCTTTTTGCCTATCCGGGCGATATAGACATTATAGCCAGATCTTAAGGGGCTCTCGAGAATGGATGCCAGCTATTAATAAAAACGTCAATTGGCAAGGGACTGAGGATCAACGAGACCAAGACAAAATACATGTCCAAGAATACGCCAAAGACGAATCCCTGAACTCCTGAGAGTCGAAGAATACAGCGTCGAGGGCATCCAGGAATTCACATATCTCGGCTCACTTATTACAAAATAATGAAACCAATTTGGAAGTATGAAGAAGAACCAGAGCTACATTGGACTATAAAAACATTTAGGGACGAGATTCCTATCATGGAAGACTAAAGTCAAGCTCTACATGACCCTTATCAGCTCATTCATGCGGGTCTGAATGTGGGACTTTAACAAAACACGATGAGCAATAACTAGATATCCAGGAGGGGAGGATTCTGAGACGGATATTTTGTGCCATTTGGTTAACATGCCTTTCTGTCCCCGGAGGAAATAAAGACTAAGGCTAAGGTGGTTGGAGTGTGTACAGAGGGACACTGCATCATTGCAACTTACCGGAAGATGGAGCGACGTGGCGGCAGACCGGATAAACTGGAGAAGTATTTTGGATGAGGTAAGGGCTCTAGATAGGTCTGTTGTGCCTATGATGAGGGTGGATGTCAATTCTTTATTAATCTAAGGATCAATTGATTATTTCTCAAATGAACCAATCCTACCGTTCTGGTTTTATTGGAACCCTTTTTAAGGAAGATGATAACTTAGCCACTCAAACTTGGAACAATATAAAGCCAATTGCACACGCTTCCGATCTTGGAGATTTTTTTTGGATTTTAGTGGGCGAAGAATAAGTCAAATATCTGAAATAGCTCATGCTAATGGTAATTTTAAAGGCTTTTAGAACTTGATAAAGAATATTAAGGAGTAGTTAGTTCACGTATTCTGGTATTTCAACGTGAAGATAGCAAAAGATAAAAAGAGTTGGGATTCTGTTGATACTTTATTGGAGTACATCGATCAATGGAGAGTCAAATAGTTAGCATTATCCGTGCGGCCCCTTCCTATTATTAGTCCGGATAATTATGAGTGTACTGCACTTGCGAAGCTTTTTTGTCTGTAAGGCTTTTCTACTATGGAACAAATAAAACGCATCAATCCCGGTTTTGTCGCATGCGTGAAATCAATCCGCCGCGAAGTATGTCAGTTTGTGCAATATGCAATGCAGTTCGCGAATAAAAAGGTTTAGTATCACAATAAATATATAAAATATGGTGTGTAAAATAACTATTTATTTTATTACCAATTAAGGCTATTTTATTTGAAATGGTTAGTATTATTTGTACACACTTGTTATATATTATAGCCATTTTTGAGTTTAGTTTGATTAAAAATACACGCGGAAATAATTTTATCATTTAATCAGATACATCATATTAGTTTATATTAATTAAATAGATACGCAATACTCTTGTACCGACGTATTTTACAATCTTCGAAGCACTTCTGGATTTAAATTGTCCTTAAGCCCCTTCAGCGATTCTCATTTCAACATGATAATGAAAACTTTCTTCGCGATATAGAAAGAAAATGACTTTTTTAAAATAATCACGATTTCTTGTCAAAATCGTGTAAAAAAATATATTAGCATTTCAATTCAAACAGGGCTACAAAAAGTTATTTTTTCGTTATGGTTCCGGATTTCGTTCCAGGGAAATTAATGGTTAATTTCGGTTTTCGGTTCAGCATCGATTAATTATTTAAATGTTTTTATTATTCTTAAAATAATTCTTTTATTAATATGCATAAAAAATAATTTATACAATAATATAGGATTATACTAGAAATATATATCTTATAATAATAATATAACGTATATAAACGAAACAAATTCGTATATTCACGGTTGAAGTGTCCAGGATCTATGTGTATGTTATTTATAATTAAAAACGATTAAAGTTACATCTAATTATTATCGTAAAATAAACTTTAAACCAGAGATGGCCCTTTCAACACTAACTTGTATTTCCGAAGCTCCTAAAATCACAGTTGAAATTTTGTATGAATGAGGACGTGCAATTTTAATTCTCAAGATTCTAAAATATGCTTTTTTTGTCTAATCGTCGTACGTAAATAATATTATTTAATAGATGTTCTATGTTTAAGTCTGTTGAAATGGGGAATCTATGCTTCTGTAATGCTAATTCCTTGCTTGGTTTTGATTGATTCATTCCATAGTTTTATTATAAGGATTCAAGGTTATGAATGGATGTAATCGCGCCCATGATTTTACTGTGCGCTATTTTTAAGTGTTTATATGATTTTTTTGATAATTTATGACTCTCTTATTTCAGAAATTGGTATGAAGCCACCTCCATATTGAATTCCAGGGGACAACAATATTTATTTGAGGAATGCCCTATACAAATAATATTTCTCCGCGTAAAGTTATTAAACCATTTACCACTACAAAAGCACAATGCAATTTTCCACGCTTAGGAATTATAAACAGAATTTTTTTACATATTCGTGACTCGAAAAATGTACAACTTCTCTTTCTGCATTAATTTTTAATTATTTTTTGAAAGAGTGTGATGGGGGAGATTTTATTTAATTTTCGCAACTCTTTTTGAAGGGATAAATCCTATGAGAATGATTGATTTTCAATGATTTTTTTTCGGTTCGGTTCCGGTTTTCGTTCCGACCAAAATAACGGTTTTTATCGGTTTTCGGTTTAGTTACGACTCGAAGCCTGTTGGTTTTTGTTTTTATCCGGAAATGGGCGACAGACGGTCCCGTTGATTGTTTTTATGCTTAATTATAAATTAATAAATTTGAAAATAATCGTAGAGATCGTATGGACGGAGCCGCAGACGCCCCTATGACGACGGCGGTGACGCCCCCCAGCGCCACCATGCGCAGAGGCCGCTATCGCCACCATAACTTCTCCATCAGATAAAACGTGTCCAGATAAGCCAGATACCGCATCGCTAAACAATAATAAAGCGATGACACTCGCCACATGACCGCGTCGGCGATTATTTGGGAATTCCCCGAGCAGGACTCGTCGCAATGGAACACTGGCGCCGATAATTCGGCAACGCGATCCGCCAAACCCAAAACAATGGCGCACTCGCTAGAGAGCGCCGAACCACCGACAATTTAAATATTTGCGCCTTCGTCTATCTAAACTCCGGCTTCAAAATAAACTGTTGAGTGAATAGTTTCACGGACAGGTAATAAAATGTGGCTCTGTATCGAGTGCAGAAACCATTTTAAAACATACGAATACGCGGTGTATACGGGCCCGCCCTCACAAATTCGGCGGAGTACTCTGTTCGTTTTCCTAATGGCCCGCATGCGCATGGGTACATTTAATTCCTCCCGACAAGATTGATCGATAGAATTGCAGGGCGCGATTGTTTTTAATTATTTTTATCCTCGATAGGATGGATATTTTATTATTTTATTTATTTATTTATTTTAAAGACAAAGCCTGATTGGCATTACAGAATAACCCAGGTCCCAATCACGCATAACAATAAAGAACAGAAAAGAATTATAAAATCTCATATAAAATATCTACAAAACAGCTATATTCGACAACGAATATATCTACATATTCGGCCGAGTGGTTGAGCAGACTAATAGCTCTGGTTACCGGAGAATTTCACCGGAGAGAGTGCACCTGTCCTCGCATTTGGCGGAAGAAAAGGCATACGCGAACGAGCTCGATGGTAGTGAGGTGGCGCCCATAAGGGCAACTCGCACAGTACATGCGGGGTATGTACTGCGCCAACCAACAGCTTGAAGAAGTGCTTTGCCGAGTAAATCGACCTTCTTTTCTCGAGGATTACATACCCCATACGCTAGGGTATAACTTGGGTAGAATCCAAACTCCCTCATGTAGAGATACCTAAGAAATTTCTTCTGTATCTTCTCTAATCTGAGGGAATTCGAGGCGTCATAAATTTATTTGATATTCCAAGTGCAGATTTCTAAGAGTTGGTGCAATTTGTTACATTGTTTTTAAGGAAAACCTACTAACACGACTTATAATTGTAAACGAAATTGATCAATGAATAAATTTTAACTTTAATCTTTTGACTTTTTCCTTGTTTAACGCCTATTTTCCCCGGCACCAAAAATATTTTCTCTTGATTTTATATTCAATACTTGAATATGAATTTAAATGATATGAAATTATTGTAATCTCGCCTAACGTAAAATTTATTTATTTAATTTTCTGTAAAATTTATTGACGCGTAATGAGGAGAAAACGAAAGAGGGGAATATTCCGCAAGAGAGAATTCCGACGCCATTTTTTTCTTCTTCTTTATATATATTTTTTTTACATTTTTACAGTGAAATATAACAATAGTTAAATACACTACTACTGAACAAAATGTTGGTTAACTTTTACTTGTTGAATTTATTATTATCAGAGTCTAGTACAACCAGACCCGTCATAGCTTGGAGGTAATTACAATCAAATTATGATTGTTAAAGTTAATTTGCTAATGAGCGCAAATAGTATTCAGATGGGTGACCATTCTAAATAATTCTGAGTAACTCTGGTCAACAGAGGGGTGGGATAAAGGCTGACGACCTTCATTTCCCAAAAAAATAATTGTCAAAAATATAAGCGGGAAAGCGGGAGCAGCGCTCTTCAGTATAAAAAAATCACTGCGATGCAGAAGGCAACGGGAAACCGCTGCACTATATATTCCAATGAAAACCAAGTCCATGGTTTTCCATAATGAGAATCATGCACATGGTCACGTTCCTCAGAAATGAGGGAACATGGGTGATTATCCATTATCGGTATCCCTTATTAATTAATTCAACTAGTATTACTTACTTCCTTAGTATTACTAGATACTTCCCGGTATCGCTTATTAACTAATTAATTAATTCAACTAGTGCCATTGTTTGGAGGTAACAAAATTATATTATGATTATCAGTGTTATGGCTCGCATGTAACATGCCTATTACGTCGATAATGTAAGTTAACCGCGACTGAGCTGTGTTAGTACTCGAATAGGTGTCCAACGAAAACTATGTTGTTTTATATAAATAATTATGTAGGTAATTTGGTGCGTTGGAATTAATTAATTTAATGTTATCTATCCTGCGATTAATAAATAATATAAATATCAATCCAACTGAAATAATATAAAAATTGACCAGTGTCGTGGTTTGACACTGGGGGAAATATTAGCGTGGAAAACTCATCCCCCTTGCATCTTTAGGATCTTTATCGAACTTTTATATGAGTAAAAGCCACTTTGGGATCTTTTTATTATGCCATCCATCCATCGTAGTCAAATAAATAAATTATATATTTAAACCGCGACATCAACCCTGCGTTTTAATAAAAACAATGGAAAATATATTATAATAACCAGGATGTATTTTTATGTTAGTACACTGGGTCCCTGGCGTATCTTGATTTCCATTCTTACTTTTTTGTTGACTGTCAAAAAGGTTTTACGTATTTTGGAGTGTTTGACGATTTTTACTCAAGATTTTTTAAAAATGTAGATATAATATTTGGCCGGAAACTCAGCCTTCGTGTTCGCCGGACGATGGCCGCTACGATTCCCAATTATGAAGATTGCGTTACGAAAAGTGTTTAAAAAAACTGTAAAAATAGAAACGAGATACTATGAAACAAATAATATTGACGAATAAATATTCTTATGATAATTACATAAATACCACGATTTTTTAAGTTTAATTAGATAATGATTAATAAGCATAAGCTAATTTTTTGTCTGTTAAATTTGATATTTATTGAAATATCCAGCTTTCGATTTGCGATTAATAATAGTCTAAAACAGGGGTCGGCAAACCTTGCGTATAGGATTAAATTATATTGTGACAAAATGTTCTATTAATGAGCAAAAATAAAATTTCAAATTACAAATAACGAAGATAGTTTTTCTTGTCAATTTTTCCTAGAATGGATTTTAAAAGATGGAAATTACCCATAGAATCTCCAGTTTGAGATTATAAAGTATATTTGCGACAAAATTGTACTTATGAATACACTATTTATTTCGGGAACTCCGGGTTATTGATTAAAAATATATATTTGCTGAGGAAAATATTTTTGAAATTCAGTTTTCAGCATTAGCAGTTGAATTTGAAATCGATTGGGGGTGAATAAAATGGAAACTTGAGATAAAGAGGCCTAAGAACCTAACGGTGCACACAGAAATGACTTTCTAGTGTATCTCAAATTGAACATGCGACAAATTAAATTTAGAAAAATTTCGTGTAATAATTGGTATTTTATCTCGAAGTGTAGTCGTCGCCTCCCCGGTATCTCTCGCCACCGGCTACTTAAACAAAGTAATCTACATTCGTCGCCGTGGATCGTTGATATGTGAAAATACAAAAAGTGTGTGTTGTATCCCTTTAATTATGTACATACAAGTGTCGTTGTGATAAGTGCCGTTAGCCGAGGCAGGCACGTTCACAAATGCTGATGAAGACCTGGTGCCCCAACCAGACCGCATTCCATCATACATCCAATCGCGAGAACGCCACGCTGTAATTTGATACTTTGTTGCAATTTCTTTGTCTAAGGTTCCAGGCGGTGGCCTCAAATATCAGAATAGACGTATCTGAAAGTGCCACTGAGATTATCTCAAATTTCATGAACGTCCGTTACAAAAAATCCCAAATCAAGAAATCGTCGATACTTCGCCGTTTATATATTTCATAGAAAAATTAAATATAAAAAAAACTACTGGTAAAACATGTCAATACGTCTGAAATACTAACAATAGTCTAATTTTACCTTCATGGAGTTCAATTTAATCGCATTTTTATAAAACTGCAAAGGGCATATTTATATATTTATTTATTTGGATACAATGGATGAATGGCATAACAGAAAGATTCCAAAGCGCCATTCATCCATATAAAGCTTCGATAAAGATTCTAAAGATACAAGGATTTCACACTGATATTTCCCCCAGTGCCAAACCGCGATACTGGTTATTTTTTAATTTTATTTCAGTTGAATTGTAATTTATATTATTTATTTGTATAAATATTTATTCAACGCAGGATAGATGGCATTAAATTAATTAATTCCAACGCGCTAAACTGCCTACATATTTTTTTTTATAAAACGTGCGGAGGTAATATGGGTGTTTTCCTCTTACATACCTCCTGTCCAGTGTTATAAATAATTCCTTGAATTCATAGTTTTCGTCGGACACTTTATCATTATCGAAATATATGCATGCCATCTACAAGCCAAAACATATGTTTATTTATGTCCATTAAGCGTCTAATTAGAATTTCCTAGCAGTCAATTCTACTAAATGCAATTAGGCTTACGTTTGTAAATGTCGGTAGATTTCGAATCGAGGTTGACAACAAATGATGCCCGACACCTCTGGGTGCTCCCAGCTCCATTATTCAGTTCCCTGTCGAGGAATTCGTTTTCCGCAATTCTTCCGCCGCTGGAGCCAAGCGGAAGAATCCGGCGTTCGTTTTGCACCGCGAGCGGGGGGCTGGGCACCTTCTTCCCCTCGTGGCCCTCGACAGTTTATTTCTGGAGGTATCTCGCACGGGCTGCTGGGGGGACTCCGGAAATAGACGGTTACGTTGCAGCAGCTACAGATTTATCTGCCACCGCTCTTTCCGGTGCACCCGAGGGTAACCAACTCCGCTGGCCGCAATCTTGTTTTCGTTTAGATCATAGGGTAGTCACTGCTCATATCCATCTTCCTTTTCAACCTCAGCATTTGTCCGCCGACCGAAATAGACCGACACCACTTTAGAGCGACGGGATGTGGACGAAATGATATCATTTTAATGCCTACCCATCATCCGGTATCACGAAAGCAATTTCTTCATCAATTCAAAACCTTGCGATAGACTATCATACAAATATTTATTCGGGTCCATAAAAATATTTGGAATAATTATTTATTCAATGGTAGGATTCGGCGATGCGTCGAGTTACAATACAAAATTTCGAGTGCTCGAATCGTCAATTAACTAAAACCCTTAATAATATCATATATCGTGGGAATGTGTCGCAAGGGGTCAAACTAATTGAATTAGTTCACCGCTATAATTGCATTTACCAGCATCCATGCACACGGAAATATAAATGTCCTATGAAAAAGGCTATCGCCAAACATACCCAATATTCTTCAAGAAATATCAAGATTATATTAATTTTCGTATAAAATTATTATATTAAAAATATTTGATGCCTCTTTACAAAGGAGCTGGGTCACAAAGATACTTTATTTGAACGATTCTTCCCCAGTTCGACGTGAAGTGCTTTAAATTTAATTTTGTGGAGACTAAGCATCTCGCCACATGTTTGAAGAACGTTTTTTTTTAATTTGTACGATTTTATCATCTGAACCATAGACGAGAAAATTCTGTCTAAAAAGCCTAAAAGATTGACTTTTTCGTTTCTCTGGCACCCATTGCATATTCTGTTAGCACCATCTTATTATAATAGCTACCGAAATTGCTTATAACAATAATTAATTAAGTTTAAATTGTATTACAAGATTGAGATGTAATAAGTGCAAAGTGGAGTTATTCGTTTTAATTATAAAAAAGTGTGTTTTTCTAAAATCTATTTCAATATAAATATATATATATTTTGCTCATTTTTGAGTTATATTTTTGGTGTATTCAAACATTCGACGGTGGTTGGTGCTTCTTGAAACTCGGTTGCAAGTAAGTTATGGCCCTTTGTGAATTGCCGATAACTAAATAGAAAAGAGTTGCAAAACGAAAGACTTTTCGTAATACGCGCGACGTTTGAATAGGAGCCGTGCGTATTATCAATAAACCGCACTAAAAATGGCAACTTATTGTTGACTGTAAATAAAAAGGTAAACTGCTCACTTAATTATATCTGTTGGGTAACAAAGCGTTAATTGTTTACATGTTTATATTAGCAGCAATTAAATTTTAGCCAGACATATTTACAATTCGGATGACGAGAAACCTTGGCGAGACGTCTTTGTTGGACGGAGGCTTACAATGTTGGATTAATACAATAGCTCTACTTGAACACTTGCAACGAATTAATTGCACATTTAATTTCAGCGGCCCATATCTGATCGCTAGTAAACGTGCAGAAGATGCGTCAGCGAACTTCGCTATCTAACACATCCTAATCCTAAGAGAGACGTGACGTCTTTCAATATTTGTACTGCATTATCAGATTATTTATAGACAATAGATTCGCTCGCTGTTATATGCCCCGACGACTAAATTTCCATTTTTTTTATATTTTTGAGTTGCATCCGAGCACTGCCAGTTGGTCGTGACTCTTACGTACGTATTTAAATTTTATCGTAATCGTTTTTGACACATTTTAAAATGTAAACAGAATGTTATAACAACTGTTTTCGACGACGCGGTTGTGTAAAGTTTTATACGGAGGACGGGGTCCCTTACGAAAACCGACGCATCTCTTTCCGAAAGAATTTTAATCCGACCGCAAGACCCTAGAAAAATGACTCGGGATTGCTGGCTTCCGATTTGGTAAAATTAAACCTCCTCATCTAGTACATCTACGTCCGGCGACCCACACTGGACCGTAAAGCAGCATAATATTGCATTTGTCAATAAAATCTACGACACACATACAATTTTTAAATGTTGCACGGGTTTGTGAAGACGAGCCTAACTCCATGTTTAAAGTTCTAATTAAATGTTTAGACGCTAACTAGTTAAATGTCAAATATTTATCGCGCAGATTTGAACAGTACTATTGATGATTCGAATGCGAGTTTAAAAAATGTCACTTGTGTATGTACGTACATAAAAATAGAATCGCATTACATCTCTACACAAGTACAGCTCCAAATTTGGATAGCATCTGACGTATCTGGCAATGTCTGCAGAGTATAATAGCGTCTGGTGTGTCATCTCCGCGTCTAGACTTAACACCATAGCGCCAGGTCATTTCAAGTTTTTTTAAATATATTATTCTGCGAAAAATATTCACAATTCGGCTTTATTTCGGTGTAATTTAGAAATATTAGATAGCTTCTCAAAGCCAAGCAAATTTGGTTGGAATGGCATCTCTGATAGGCCAAATTAATTCAGAAAAAGTAGTATAGAATCTATACTATAAATATAACCGATCAAATCAATTATAATTAGAGAATAAGATGAGAATATTTCGCGTAAAAAAACTTACCTTCGATTGATAGTGATTAGTAGTTTTTATGTTTATTAGTTATAAAATGAAAATTATATAGTTCTTTAAACTTTTGTAATTTAATCCTGTTATGAACCAGTAAATTGTTTCATATACATAGCTAAAATTCGCATAATATCTATTTTTTATCACTTTTTAGATAATATGTACATAAATTAGGGCTTTGAAAATAATTTTGGTAATATTAAAACAAACTTGGAATTTCCGTTCAATCTAGCAATTGAAGTTGAACATATTTTTTTAAATTAAATTAATAATTTAATACCGTTAAATGGCGATTAAATTATATCCCCACAGATATGTCATCAATTCAGTTTAGAGCCGAGTCGTTTGATTATCAGCAATGAAAAAAATGCTGAAAATTTTCAACGAAGTCGCTTTTCAAATTCGGGTCGGAAAAAGTGGTCGGACTCACCGGTCGTGCGCGGGCGCATCCCCCGAATCGGACCGAGTGGCGGCCCGGACGCGGTTCGCGAACCCCGTTTTCGAACCCCATCATACACGATCGGCCGTCCGACTGCTCCTCGGCTCTAGGTGCTCGTGTAACAGTACTCGCTCTAGTATGTGTGTTTGTTTCTCACCGCGCTCGCGAACGTGGCGCGCGGGCGTGTGCGTGTCGGCGCACACACACGCTCGCACGCACTCACACCCAGGGCGATGTGTTTGTGTGCGTGTTGTATGCACACAAAACGGAGATGCTTCCAACCCTTTGTGGCCCCCCGATAACCCGTTTAGAATTATTTTGTACGAGGCTCACTTTCGTATAGACGCTCGCGAAATAATTTGTAGATAAATATATAGGCGGCGGGCTCTGCGGGGGCTCCACCGTCTGCCAAGATCGGCCGATCGGACCCGATCGTCCATCGGGAGAGTCCAGAGGAGCCGCGCAATCCCCCTCCGCGCACTCCGCGCTCACGAAAACTCCCCGAAAATTTCGACGGAAAATCGCGCCGCTAAATTGCATATTTTCCACGCGAACCGTGCAAATTCAACCCCTATCCGAAATATTCCAAAAAATGCGTATTCCGAAATGCGCGCGGCTCGAAATGAATTATAATTTTAACAAATATATGACGCACATAATATTGCGTGCGTTAATGCCCGATAAGAGTATTTTTAATTTATAGTTCCGGTTTGAGGTTCAAGCTCAATGTCCGGGACTCGCGCTGTCGAAATTTTAATGAATGAAATATTTATATCGCCAATATAAATATTGCGGGCACAATTCGATCGAATCCCGCAACTAAACGCAATAAAACAAAAATAAATTAAATAAAAATGAACGGGCCCGTATTCGTCGTACGTTTCGTATACGGAAACCCTCCGCGACGATTCTCCGGAATTCGAATTTAATCGATTACACGAATAGGACGAACATTAAAAGCTCAATCGTGACGACGGGTCGGATCTAATATGGGCGAGAATACACATACCTTCTGCGCAGGAGTTTCCCAATGTATCACAATCGACGGAGCGACCTTCGCATAGGTCCGACCCGGTCGTCGACGACGACCACCGTTTGTTGTAGTCGCACGCCGATCACAAGTTTGTGCCACTTTAAAATTCAAATGTTCACAAAATGTTTAATGCATCGCGATCGGGCGCCCGTTCGAAAGAGTTCACGATCGTTCTGACCGAGTTGCGCGCATGCAAGTTTACCGAAAACGGAACGGGGCCGCCGCCCTCGGGTTTCGGCGACCGAGGGGTGCTCGGATGCGGGTGCCGCGGGGCCCCTCGACGCCGGCCACCGATTCGGCAACGAGAAGGGGTTCAATCGAGAAGCTTTTATAAAAAGCCCCAGGAATTCCGGCTATTTTAAAAGCTACTCCCAGAAATAAATAAACGTTCCATATTACGCGTACAATTCGTAAAAATAGACTCTGGAAGCGACTACATCGGATATCCGAATGAATTTTCACTTTATATTTAGGCGCGGTCGATTCTTTTCTTTTCTTTTCTTCGATTCGCAGGCGATTTCGCTCTCGGACGGTCGCGCGTGGGAACCGCATCGAATTCCGGCGCAAGGGACCCCGAGAATGCAACAAAAAAGTGGGCCCTTATGAAGTTAACGGAAGTTGTAGTGCAAGGGCCGCGGTTATCGGCCGACGCGAAACGAACGGTTTCACCTCGTTTCGGTTAAAATCCCACCGACGGCGACGGCGATAGCGGCGAACGCTTCGAAAGTGCATCCGTGCACTGGCAACACCGGCGCATGCGCGTCACGCGACCCGCGGCGGCGCGCTGCAACTGCACCGACTGCATTCGGTGCAGCGCGGCCCGGGGGAGGCGGAGAGGCGGGGGAGACGAGCGCGGGCCGGAGGTGGCGGGGCCGGGGAACTCATTCATGAATTCAGGGATGTATGTACAACTCGTATGGGAGACGGTCAACCATCGACGCGCGAACAATTCCGATATTTAAAAACCGTCGCCGTGCACTCTTTCACAATCATTGCAATTGAGTGCAATGAATTTCAAAAGACGCCGACCGACATATGGATTCCATTTGAGTATTAATAATTCTTTTTTTATTTGTCTAAAATAGTCAAAAGAATAAATATAAATAATCGTTGACCTTTATTGTTTGCAATTGCAAAAAAAAAATTAAAACAAAACAATATGAGTTGTTTTTATCGCTCCGAACCGGATGCGAGCGAGAATGAACATCGCACATGTGCAAGTGTGAGCGAAAAAAAACATCGTGCTGTGCAAGTTGTGAGACCACATGCGACGAGCCGGGAATATGACTCAGTCGCGCGTCACTTACGCGCCATATAGATCAGTATAAAAATCCTAAACACCGACCAAATTATAAAGCGTATCATGAATAACAATTTTTATTCTTAGAAAATCCATTTTTAAAACAAATTCGTCTTGAAAATTTCTCATCACATACGTTGCACCTTAGTTATACGAGTGCTATACGATGCATTAGTTTGGAGCTTGCTCGAATCAGGTTCCATTATATGGGCGTCTTTTGACGCCTCGAATTCCGTGAAAAACAAATAAATAAAAAAATGTCAAGGTGTTGTCGAAGAATTTATCAATATCTTGACCTGAAATGTTTGGGGTCTATTTTCATACATTAATTTCATACAAAATAGAGCCCATCGGCCAGAACCGTTGGTTTCGAGCCGCCGTGACGGAACGCTTAACCATCTGAGAAAATAACGGCACCACGATACGAATTTTGACGTTGGCGCTGAAAACGTATGCAATGTTAATTTATACAATATGTAATAGGAAGTATTCAGAGACACCTAGAGGTAGTTCTGAATTAAAATACGCCCCAAACCTATATTAAAATAAATATGTTACGAACGATGACATATTTCGTGACTCATTTTCTGACAGATTCAATTCAAAAAATAATTGATTGCTTTAACGAAATCTTTTAATAATAATGAATCACAAAATGGAATGATGCAACGCT
Organism: Philopotamus ludificatus; assembly: GCA_022495035.1. Taxonomy (NCBI): domain Eukaryota; kingdom Metazoa; phylum Arthropoda; class Insecta; order Trichoptera; family Philopotamidae; genus Philopotamus; species Philopotamus ludificatus. The sequence goes on along the minus strand of JAGXCT010035865.1, from coordinate 77,215 downwards.
CGGACGACTATGGACCGTGACAAATATAACTATAGATTGCATAGTTTGTCGAAAAGATGGCGAACTGTAAATCGTACATTATAAAGGGTATGGATGCTGAAATGTTTGCGATCGCTGGAATGCACCAAGTTTGACCGCGTGTCATATACGTACAAGAATTTCTACATAACGCTTTGCAGTGAACGGTTTATTACGAATTAAATAAGAAATATTAAAGATTTAATTATTTAATTAAGACGTTCGTTTATGTTCGATTAAACACGAGGATAGTTAATTTTCTACAATGAACGTATGACGGGTCAATCACATGCAATTACACGTGTCAAAATATATTATTTTCCATATCCACAGATATATGTTGCTTCCACAAAAAAAAACCAGTCCGTAAATATTATTATATTGCCGCGATACTGTCACACAAACAGGAAGTACTCACAATGGGTTTCTATGAAGCATGTCTTCTTCCTATGATAAGGAAAATCAACAATATTTAGTAAACTGGAAGATAAATTGTAGAGTCTCACAGAACAAACAATACTTTTATAATTGAACTGCGTAACGCATACACTTTATGAAAAGGAAGTGGCAAAGTTAATTTAGATAATATTTGTAACAATTTAAATTTTTCTTTTTAATCTTAGAATTAACTGAAAACAATTATAAAATGTCATTATTCCACTATCTGTAATAAAACACAACACTCTGATTATATTGTTGAGTAAATATTTTTAATTTATTTACTATTATACGCGCTAGGTTTATACAATTTAATATATTTACGTATGCAAATATTTTTGAATGTATTATTATTTTTGGTTAGTTAAATAAATATGCAGTTTGCCCTAAAATGCCCTGCGCCGCCGGGCACTGCACTCTGAAGCATGCGGCACAGGAAACGGACTGCATTTCGCAAGCTTTGACTTTTCGATGCTCTCAAATCTTATTATGTAACCGTTATTAACTTTGGGACATCAAAACCTCATATCAAAATATAATAGAAATATTCATATACATACATAGATAAATTGGATAAGATAAATAATTACGAGGGTAGAGATTTTTTTTAAATTTCACTCTAACAACTGAAAAGAACGCATAGTCGATTTCGAAAATAATATTGTGTAGTAGGTAGTTCCATCGGCTGTGATCCCAACTTGCGTAATGTGAACATTCCTGAACCTGCAGTGCATTTCATTGGTTCGTTCACCTTTTTAGCACTAACTTAGCGCTTCGATTCTATTATTCATAAATATGCATGCAGCATTGCTACAAACTAGCTGAACTATTTTTAAATATTGATCCTTCATATTCACTGAAAATGCAATTAAATCCTTCATTATATGTACATGTGACATTAACTGTTAAATTAATTATTATATGTATCGATTAGATTGCTTTTTTGTTTTAAAATTATATTTAAACGTTTCTAATTAAAAATGCTTTAATGCCAAACTGCTTAAGGACTGCATTCTTCGCCTCTGTCGTACAGTCTGCATTCCTCTGCGTTTAAACGTGCAAAGAAATGCAAGTGACAGGATTGTATTACGATTTTTAAATAATATTTCAGGAAAACATCTTCGCCAACATTTTTTTATTTTTAAAAAATGTCGGTAAAATATCTATGCAGAATATTCACGCAGTTAAGGCGTTCCATATTGATTACAGATTTCGTTATTAACCTAGTCGTGCCGATGAGGTCTATTCGGGACCCCTAATTTCGTATCGGTCTAAAAACTCTAATTAAAACATATTATAAATAATCAATGACTTTTATTGTCCGAAATTACGAAAAAAATAAAAACAATAATATGTATTTCTATTCGCTCCGTACCTGATGCGAGCGAGGAAAAATATCGCGCATGTGCAAGTACGAGTGAAGCCGCACACGTGTCTCCGTGTGGGGCGAACTCTGCGGTGCGTGCGGCTCAGTTGCACGTCGCATATCATGAATAACTATTTTTATTGTTAGAATAATCCATTTTTTAAAAGATTTTGATTTGATCAATACCTTGGCTTGAAATGCTTGGTATCTATTTTCATACATTCCATATACAGTAAATATATCCCATCGGCCGACGCTATTGGTTTCGAGCCGCCGTGAAGGTTCGGTTAAAAATGCTTTCATTTGGTATTTAATTTTCTGCAATTAAATTGAAAATAAGTTCAATCTTTAATTTCTCGACTTATGACGAGGCTCCGTTCCTCAACTAGGATGAAAGTTAAATTTATGTATTTTGCATGTATTTTCCATCAAAGTTCATCGCTTTTATTTCTAATCTCGGTGGCAGTTCTAATCAAGTGAGGGGCACAAGCGGTGAAACATTTGGGAAGTCTCAAACACAAATTAGAAGCTATTAACAAAAAACATTAAACAATTAAAATTTCGTCTTTCTTATAAACGATCTAAATCGATTTTTGTAAATTTTCTTAAAAAAGTTATGTTCTGCTTGCAAACATTTCCTAACATATTAGAAAAATTATTAAATAATTGTCCTTGGCAGTATAGTATCCATAACTAATTTTAAGTTAGTAAAACTACTTGTTCCAAATATGAAGCCGTATGTTTATGTATGAAAATCCAGAAATCTTTCCTTATATATAATATTTCCATAGGATGGAACATATCTTACCCCAAAAGAGAGTTGATCAACATGCAAAACATTGGATTTTTTTATTCCTTTTCCTTCAACCATATTTTAAGGAAAAACATTTTAGAACCTCGGGGCCTCGTTGAGGTCCTTTGGTACTCCCGGGCCACTGTCTAATCTACATGAATTTAATATAAATAAATACATATTTAATATTCTTCTTCGTGACATAAGCGAGAGTGATTTTTTTTCAGCAGTTTGTAAACTTAATTTTAATAAGCAATATTCTACAAACCTATCTACACCTTTATGGTAAATTTTGAGATTGGGTTTTACAATATATACTACAATAACGCTATGAGATATTTTTATTGAATAAAAATGTTACAATTTTACAAAATGTTCTCATTGGATAGGCAGAAGTGGCTCTTAAATATTACACTATCGAGTGAATAAGTTTTCTTCCAACATCATGAGCCCACTTATATACCTGAATAAAACAAGTGCGAATCGTAAAGATTCTTTGGTATTCATTAATTTAGACTTAGGACCAAAATTTGGCAGTCGATAACATTTCACGGTGTGTACAGAAAGAATATCTCGTTACATGCATTAACTAACCGTGATGTTACGGTTGCAATTAACAATTACGCCATTAAATCATCCGGCCGACATTTTATTTGGAAAAAAGGCGAAGTAAGCGCCGTGCTCAAATTAAGGAAGTTGTTTATTATGAAATAAGGTGAACACATTTAATAACACGTTACGCGCATTACATCGGGACCGGGCCAATGACGACGTGCAAATTTGCAAGAATTAGCGGACCCGCGACTGCACGGTGGCCGGTTTCCCGGTCGGCTATTACTAGAGGAGCGAGCCGGAGTCCAGTTTGCAACTACACACAACAAAAGAATGTTTGACAAGTGTTTAAAATTAAATTGGGGAGCGGTCGTCTGCGATCCAGACCTCCCTGCCAAGACCTCGCCAGACGCTCTACTCTAATATTGCTCTAATATTAGCAACATTTAACTATTGCTCTCACACTCGCCGGACCGAAATAGAGGTCGGACCGATCGGTGGTGGAAGAACCACTCATTCACCACTCTTTGTGTTCATCGACGCTTAACCGTCGGTGGATTATCGGCGAGCAATACAAACAACCCCCCCTACAGTATCGAATCTAAACAATAGCGACTGCGAATTTCTTAAAATTATATATAACAGTTTTAAAACTGATTGAAATAATAATCTTTTGACTCACTTATATTAATAAAAAAAACCTTTATCTAAGATGTTTATCATTTTTTTCTAATTTCTAAAATTCCACTGATCTTATCAAATGATTAAAAAATTTCACCATTTCTAATTTTCACTATTCATTTGATTTAGATGTGTGAACGTGTATATTTTTTTAAAAATAAAAACGAAATGAACCCCATTTAAAGAGCGCATAACATCGGTTAGCGCCCTTGTACGTCTGTTGTGCTTAAAAAGACAAACTACGGTCAATGACTTATATATTATATCATCATCATCATCATTTGCCAGCCACGGGGCTCTCACTCGCTGAAGGCCTTACCAAACTCTCGATTGGCAGTCGAAGCCAAAGGAACCTAAGTCTCACACGTGACGCGAGGGCTCCCCTTTCGTGTCCATACCGCCGGGACCCGAGCCGTCTTGGTATGCGGTTTTTTGTAAAGAGTTTCCCTCTCTTGGCCACTGCTGGCATCGGATGTACATATTTTATCTTGTTTGTATCGGATTTTACCCTCTCGACTGTATAAAATTATCATATGAAACGATTCTCTCTTGGGGCCCCTAATTTTTCGGCGTCTGTGTGCGTCGCACAATCTGGCCATATGAACAGCGCGCTAAGAATATTTATTAACTAACACGCTAATGTTACATACGATAATAAAAAAAAATACATTGATTTGAAAACTAAAAATGAATACTGAAAAATATTGTAAATAAATATTTCTTTTTTTAAGATTAGTTTTTTGAATCTTTATTTTCTAATTTTTGAGATAATCTAAAGTGTAATAGAATGTACATTAAGATTAAATTTTTGGCTTTTATTTAAAAAAATCTATATTTATTCATCAATATAATTTTGACCTCTTCAAAGCAATTCGAGAATGAAATTTTTAGTGCGGTGTTTAGTTTATTTTGTTTATCTCCTCAATGTTGGAAACCCGAAAATTTCATTTGAATTTTTTTTTCAACTTTTGAAATAGGAAGAAGGCCATATCGTCGAAAAAATCGCCGAGCAATACAAAACACAGAAATTTATTTCTTTCAGAATTCGTCAATAGATTAGTTTTTCTAAAAGAGAAATAAAAATCGAATTACTAATGAAAACACAGCAACCGGGGCTCTAGTTTTGCTGATCACCCCAAGATTTTTTTTATCTTTAAAAGTAATTGATTCATTAATTTTAGTCTCAAATTATCTCAAGTCATACCCTTTTTTTAAATGTATATGTTTGATTATGATAAAAATAATGCTAAATCAACAAATCGAATTATAATTTAATATAAGTATATATAAAAAAAAACCATCAATGGCGAAGAGGTACGAAATAAAAAACGTAAATGTTATTAAAATATTTATTTTTTCTATAAATTCATACAGATTTGATCATAATTTAAAATCCGTATAAAGAATTATACACAAACATTAAACAAAGCGTTTCAATAAGAAAAGTTCAGTACATAAAAATAGTGTTTACATATAAATCGACAAACAAACCAACACAACACACATCTTTGTGCCTTTATTTAAACCATGAAAAAAAAATGCAAAATAGGAATATATATATATATTATATATAATATGCGTGAATAAAACTGCTATTCCATAAACAAATTTTCATTAAAAAATCATTTCATTGAAAAACATAACACGACAGTGAGTAAATAGTCTATGTATAATGGAACACAACTTGGGCAAATGAACGAATCTTAAATTATTAATTAAGTAAATTATATGAATGGGATTTCGATTATAAATATATAGTTGCCTGTTTTACGCACTGTTAATTGCCATTTTTTTAAATTATAACAAAATTATGTATGCAAAAATAAACTGTGTGAAAATGAATGGTCAAGGTAAGTGTTTGCTAAATAGACGGGCAAACACCACATCCGAATCCAGCCATTTAATTAATTAATAACGTCACGAGATTTTTTACAGTAATTCGGACGGTTGTAGGATGTGTAGTACACATGTGTACGAACGAATAAAAAAATGATTCACAGATACGACGACAAAAAAATGCAATTGTTTTCAGTCTTAACGTTTAACACTATACATAATTATTTGTTTCAAAAAGGTCACATGTAAGGCTGGCAAGGTTTCAGAGATACGTCCTCTCGCACGAGGAGTCGACGGCTACGTTCGATATGGATTGGGAATTTGGTGCGTTTTCGCACGAAAATTGACATAGTTTGGCGGGGCGTTGTCTCGGAACGTATCCTGGACCGCGCGTGCTGCTGATGATGATTTCGTATGGCTTTAGTTTGCTGTTCTTCGCGAGCTCGTCGTTGTTGGAATTGCCTCCGTCATTTCGGAGCACGCCAAGAACAGCATTAGTTAGCTACGTAACCCTTGTGCGGGTCGATCCACTAGCCTTACGGAGGGGCGATCCCCTCTTTGGGCTGGCAGAGCAACATCGCACATCTTAGCGATAGTTCAAAACGGCCGTCGGGTGTGGCATTGCTTCCATCCGTACGAGTTTCCTCGTTGCCACCGCGGCCTGCGACCCGAAGGACTGGGCGAGTTTGTAGGAAGCGGTAATGTGGTAGGAAACGGCTCAAGGTACATCCCGGAATTTGGCTTTGGATGGCTAGGGAGCCGGGACAACCTAGCCCGGGAGAGTCGTGCCTCTACGCCAATTACTGATGATCCAGACAAAGACTATGCATACTCATTTGTTTCAAAAAGGTCACACGCAAGGCTGGCAAGGTTTCGACGGCTACGTCCGATATGCATTGGGAATTGAGTGCGTTTTCGCACGAGAATTGACATAGTTTGGCGGAGCGTTGTCTCGGAACGTGCGAGAGCCGCCGCATCCTGGACCACACGTGCTACAATTCCTAAACGAAAGGCCATCACGACGCGTTGTGCGAGAGCCGAAGAGCCATCCGCGCCTGGAACAAATAAACGGAGAGTCCGTCGGAATGTTCTATTGTACGGTCGGCCACCCACCGCCTCGCGGGCACTGCAGTGATTACCAAAAAACACCGATTCTTGCTTTCTCCGCGAGCTGCGAGACGCACGCGCAGGAAAGGATCCATTTCCATGGAACACGTTAGGTAACTGTATTATTATAAAACAATTTGTCCGAAGGAGGGCAAATTTTCCATCGAATCAAATGGAACTCTGGCAACGCTGAACTGATCCCCACTTAGACTATATTTACAATTTGCTTAAGAACACCTCAGCTCGCACAATGTATACATTATTGTCATTTGCTATAATTTCATCTAAAACTCCTCATTGAATATGATACGATATCAACAATTAATATTGTTTAACGTGGTCATTTATTCACATGTTCCACCATATCTTTAAATGACGTCAAACTTACGATACTCATAATTAAGGTAACACATGATATAACCTTCGATTGTACGCGTAATAAAGAGATTATACTAATGATTTTAGTGACAATATGGTTGATGACAAAAATATATTCTTTCTAAATATATCTATGAAACTCTATCACAGGTTACTTAATTATTACTAAAACAATTCCCTATTAAGAGGCAACACGCGCAAAAAAATATTTATATGAATATCAAAATAAATAATATTATTTTACTATTCGAAATAGCAATGATAATATCTTCAATAATTATTCTAGGTAAAATTATTGATAGTAGTTCATTTCTAGAAATAAAAAAAAATATTTTCTAATAGTATTATAAAATTTAAATAATTATAAAATTTGTATTAAAATATATGTTTATTAGACTCGAACAGTTGATTTCTCGCGTCCGATCGTTAAATAAAAAAATACTGTACAATGCATTTGTTATTGTAATCATTAATTATCATTGCAAAAATATCAGTGTTTGTCTAATAATAATTATTTAGTTGTACATAAAATCGGTTAATCTTCGGCCGTCGAGGCGCATTGATCCGTGGGACTAAATAACATAAAAAGCAATGAACCTTACAAAACTACTGCGTAGCGCGCGATGCTGGGTTATCCCAGTCCCACGTCTAGACTCATCATGACGAGGAACCCGGCTATACATCCCCATGTCGCCAGCTTCCCATTGCCGCTGAAACAAAGAAATATAATAATCCAATAAATAAATGAGATATGTAATTATAAATTAAATAATATAACTTGTGGCGGTTATTCCACGATGTGCGAGATGATTTCCCGCACTTTATAATTTGATTTTAGCCCCCTAGAGGGATCGAGTGGTATCATCGACGGTCATCAGCGCCACCATGCGAAAGCGTCCCGCTGGGGAACAACCCCCGTCTCTCTGCCCCCGGCGGTCGTAACATTAAGACGTTCCCGCAAACCCCCATTTACAGTAAGGTCGGGACCGTGTAGTTTGGAGTCGTGTAATTAGGGGAGTGAAGCCGTCCGAAATAATGATATATAATGATAATAAACCGAATAAATGTTTGTTTTTTGTGAAAATTTATAAATTTATATATCACTGGCTCGCCATTTCCGAGTCGCTTGTCGCATTACGCAATCTCGTTCGTTTCCAGATACTAATACTAATTTATTTATTTTTTATAAAGACAATGCAAGATTGGCATTACAGAATAACCCAGGTCGCCAATCATGCATAAAAACATAATAAAGGATTCTTTGATCTAGAAAATGGCATTGTTTGACACTTTCCAATACTTAACGGAAGACTATTTAATATTGGTCATGGTCCAGCTGCAACGAAAGGGCATCTTCCACTGAATCCATCGAAATATTTTTAAATCGTCTGCGAAAAGTGAAAATTTACATCGAAGGACCCGGATGAATATCATTTATAAATAAAATAAATAATAAAGGTCCTAAATTTAACCCCTGCGGAATATCGGATGGTGTATTGTAAGCATACGACGTTTGGGAGTCGTATGTCACATATAGTTTTCTCTCTGTAAGGTAACTCGAGATGAAACGTACGAGATTATCCGATAACCCAAAACTATCTAGTTTCAAAATAGTCTAGCATGATCGACTTTATCAAACGCTTTTTCAAAATCGTTATAGATAACGTGGACTTGGACCCCCTTATCAAGTGTCTTGGACACAAAGTTTGACAAACCAAGAAGGCGACAAAACCGTGACTGTTGAGCGTCCAGGCCGAAATCCATACTAATGTAATACTCGGGAGATGCCGGTCCTTTGTAATATTGTAGTTTGACAAGTCAACGAATACGGCTCCGGTACTTGATTGTCTTGGTCTGAAGCCCGCTTGAATGCTGGTGTTATTCTCAACATTGCTACAATTTGAAAAGGTAGGATGATAATTCCAGAACGATTCGAAGATGCGAAAAATCGCTGACACAAGTGTAAATCGAATAGCGATTACTTGTAATTCTGTTTTGAATATGAAGATAATAGGTAAATTATTGCGATATATATCTAAAGACAACAACCAATATGCGTTGTTCAGTTGTTATTATTCGTTATTCATGTCAGAATTCTCTCGATATATGTTCTTGTCCGTTGCAGCAATTTCTTGTGCCAGCTCTAATTCCTGGAGCCATCGTCTGCCGTGTTGTTCGGCAAGAGTGCGCGTAGTGTGCGCGTGCCGTCTCCGTGAATGGAGCGACGCTATGGCTCATGCTTCATTGATGAAACTTGATTTTTGGCAAGCGATCCATTGACAAGTACAAAGGGGAAGGGTTATCGCGCCGGTCGCGAGATAGAGGCCCGCTCCACATCGAGCAGTCAGGAAGGTCGGTCCAACGGCCGACGCGATATCGCATTCCTCGGCCGCATGGGCGAAGCTGGGAGCGCGAGAGAAATATTAATTTTCAATTCGGCCGAATTGAAGTAATCAGCGGGCAATTATCAGCAACAGTTGTTATCGCGTGGAAGTCGATCCGATTAGCTCGCGGGGGAAAGAGGCGAAAGGAATTCCCAAACAGGAAAACCGCAGCCGTGCAGATGGCCGCCGCAGTTCGCCAGTGTTGGATCCCGCGCGTATATCGAACACCACGACAAAATATGAATTATCGCGTCGTTATCGGCCAAATAGGATGAATATGTGCCAAAAAAATATTCATTCATGAAACGAGAGTGTTATAACATAAATAAATGTGCGATAATAGACAATATTTATATCGCAATTCTGAGAAATCTAGAGCGCGCACAGAAATCAAAAATATTTATGAATGGGCGATAAATAGATATTACATTTCCTGTGACATCAATTATTTGATAAAAATCACGGCTCGCTCGAATATATTTCCAATTACAAATTGGGACTACCAACTACGCAACCACGTATAATATTTTTAATGTTTTTTAACCTTTTCCACTCTGGATATTTTTCCTCAATACCAATCAGCTACTCTGGAGAAGTGAATTAAAAACATCTTTAGTATTGTATTTGATTTGAGATTAAATCATTTTTTACTGATTAAAAATGAAAAAACTTGGTTCATTTGGGAATACTGACACGTCACGGTCATACATTCAAATGTGTATGAATTGGTTCACTTTGATAAAAATATTTGCTTATTTATTTTATATTCATATATTTTATTATGATAACAATTATAAATTATGCATATAATAAGAAATATATGCTTTAATTTTCTATCAGAACCGTAAACAATGCAATACCTATACTTCTTTTGTTTACCAATGGCTATCAGATGTAGATTGACGTGATTTAATCCCCGCTCTGGATCCACTCAATGTCTATCTCTTTTTTTATTAATCTTTCCCTGTGACTTCCAACCAGTCGAATAACTAGTCTATCTACAAATTGCACATGAGTCGGTGGTTTTTGTTTCTTTTTAGCTTATTTTCTATAGGTTCTAACAATCAATAGGTTAGAATATTTGGCCTTACTATTCTATCACCAATAATAAAATTAATTATTTTTTGTGAAAAATTCTTAGACAAAGGGTACCCATTTTATCACAAATTTGAAGTTCTTGATGACGTGGGAGTAATGAGTGTTGAATTCTCTTCATTAACTGTCTCATCGCTAGAGTATGCACATTTCTTTCGTTTGTGCGCCATTTAATCATTTTTTGGCACTTTTTCACAATTCCGAATGAATGTGCTATTTATAACCATTCGTTAACTTTCTCAATCATCACTATTTATTTAACATTATCAAACGCGAAAGAGCCATCCTTACTAATATCGAATTAATCATTGTCAAAAGTATCGTTGAATTTGAAACCAAAAGTTTGATTATTTATAGTATTTTCCATAGTTTATTATTTAATTATAAACACTATTTCACTGATTTTACAGTTTCACTATTTTTATTCAAATATTATTTATGCCAATGAAATTAAAAAATAAAAAGTTGCACAAAAAATATAGAGACCACAGTACACGTAGCTTCAGACCCAACTTTCCGTTAAGGAAAGAAACAAAGGCTGACTACTCCCAAAATATTGGCATATAGAAAAATATCGATAAATGCAAACATGAGAATTAATTACGAGTAACTATAATTTTAATAAAAAACTTCACCAACGCTTCTCGATACATAGAAATAGCCACTAATATTTTGTAGAGATTGCTGCGTCCCATTAGAATAAACATAAATTTATTCGCTCTTTGGGCCATAACTGCTGGCCTTTCGAGCTGCCTACCAAACTCACTTGGGCCAACAGTTATGGCCTTCAGAGTGGAAAGGGCTAAGATAGATTAGAACTATATTTCAACATTTACAGCGTATATTGAATACAGTAAAATATCCGCTTTGATCTTAAAATAATGCGGAAATGAAACAAAAGGTTTGTTTCGATTTAACACGATTCATAGTGGTATTTTTATAATAATTATAATTTATTGAAAAGGTAGATCCATATGCATTATCGAACTTCATCATCTCTTCATCAAATAAACCGTGCATATACATTTGTTCGTACAGACTCTATTTGGAATAAGGGTTCCCAACATTTTTCTGCATATACCACTTTTAACTAAATAATTTTCTACATGCATACGGCGAACTCGCATTCACGGCGAACTCGAATCCGCCGTTATTATTATATGCTATAATTAGTTTTAATTATGTTTATTGCTTTAATAAACAAATGCAAAACAGAATAAAGACTTTCTTGCAATTTATTGGCAATAAATTGCAACACGCAGTGCGCTGTCAGAATTTCGGGAATTCTTTTTTTAGAAACGTAAAAATTCTTGATATTTTTGCACCGTTGATGGTACGCCATCGGCAGTAATATTAGTTATAGGAATTTAAAAACTAAATAAAATTTTAAAATAAAAAAAATATCCGTTTGAAAGCAATCACCGATCGAGATTAAATGATGTACATGTCGTCTATATCTGCAAATATAGACGAATTGATGGCAAAGAAGCAATGCCAAATTTCTCATGATATAATCCTTTTCCACATATATCTTTCACAGTATGAATATTTTATTTCGGTATTTTTTATACTGAGTTTATTTTGATTTTTTGATTTTCCTCGAATAACTCTTTTAATATAAATCCTGCATGTTACAAACCTTTTATATTTGTCTTTAAAAAGTGTAAGGAATAAATATTATATATAATCTGTTTGGATGCTATGGATTTTTCTACTAATATATATCATGAATTACTATTTTTATTCTTGGAATAATCCATTTTTTAAAAATGTCAAGATACTGATGAAGAATTCATCAATACCTTGCCTAGAATTGCTTGGAGTCTATTTTCATACAATCATTTCATACTAAATGGACCCCATCGGCCGGCGCCCTTGATTTCGAGCCGCCGTGACGGATCGGTTAATACGGTTGCTCATCCCTGCTATAAAGTTTATTTTTTTCTTTAAATAAATATGTTAAAATACACTATTTATATATTCATCCTATAAAATGTTTGCATCGGTTTTATAAACAATTAGGTTTTTTTTAAAAAAAATTGAGGAAATTTCGAGGCAATTTGTTAAAAAAAATGCGGTGTTATCGAAAATGTCCAATTGTCACTTTTGTTGTTGTTGTTGTTGATACATTTGTTTCTGACGTACTTTGACATCGGTAGCATTATTAGATGCATTCTTTATTATCGATCGTCGAAAACATTTTACGTGTTTTGGCGTTATTTTTTTGTGGAAAAATGGAAAATGTGAAAAGAATTTTTGCCAAATTTAACACTATGATGCTTTAGTCTCTGTTTTCGCCGGATATGATTCCTCGCGATTTGAAGATGAAATAAAACATGAAAGACAGCGATTTCTCCAACATCGCTTAAAGAGCTAAACGCCATACCGAAAATTGTATTCCAGAAGTTCTTTGAAGATAGAAAAAAGCGCTGGCACAAGTGTGTAACGTATATGACGGGACAAAAGGGACTTCAAAGGGGACACAATTGACATTGGTAATTAAATAAAGATTTTTTTTTATCAACCTCATATCAAAACAGGAGAGGAAATCTTTAACGCTTATATAATATAAAAAATAGAGGCAGATCACCGGTGCTTAATTGATAAAGTTATGACGTGATACAGGTATTGTCTATGCATGTTGTATCCGAGCCGACGAAGGAGAGGACGGCGACGTCATAAGGACCGGCGTCGAGTCCCGAACGGGAAGAGCGCTGCCGCGGGGGCGGATGACCCAGTGCCGGCAGACACAACAGTCTGGCCCACACCGGATTAGCATCTTGGCAGGGAACTCGTGGCGCCCCATATCCGACATCCACACTAATTTACACAAAGACACGAATTCGAGCGGCGGCAGGGGTCGGCAACGCAGCGCCGATTACATATTCATTAGGCGTCTGCGAAATAAAACGGCATCGCTTCATAGAATTAGCCGAGAGAATGATTAACAGTATTGTTGTTTAGTATTCATATCTGTTTCCGACGTAATGGACATATATTTCATTTGCGAAACGCTCAACAATCCGAAGAATGGCGGCGAGACGAGAGTCTGTCAGCCAACCAAACGTGTGCATTCACTATCAGATCAAATTTTAATGCCAAATTCATACATGATGCAGCATTATTTTTATCTGAGTTGTCGGATATTGCCTTCTGATTTAACCGCTCGGTTACCATTCCATCAGAATTGCAGCTTTATAGGATGAATGTATGGTGTATTAGTTGAAAAAAGTATTTATTCTAAAATATACTATTCGAAAGATTGCCCGTTCTCCTAAATAAGAATCATAAGCACTCTAGGTTGATGCAAGATTTTTGTAGCATCCTAAAAATTAGTTTAATCCGGCGTCAGAAATATAGAAACTGTTGAGTTGAGATTTTAGATGCTCGTAAAAATAATGAAACTGTGTATGAAATACAAACTCAGATACTGATCTAATGCGTATTTGCGAGATTTACGACATTAAAGAAGATTGCAGCAAAGATTGTGCTCCTGTAGCAAAAATTCAGTGGAATAATAAAAGGTAATTAAATTGGACAATTCGTTAACGACACGTTAACGTATTATCGACAAATGTCAATTTTTTAAACAGCTGCATTCATCAAGATTTTATATTTATTTCATTAAAAATATTTTAGCCACAAAAATAATGCCGATTCTGTCTTTTGGTGCAAACTGTGGGGGTCACCGGTGACCTCCAGTATGATAGGTAGCCCCCGACGAGTGCGGATTCGTTATATCGCAATCTTTTTTAAACAAAAATCGTAAAGAATTACATATACCAAAAGTTTTTTGACGATACATTTGGAAAATATATTAAACAAACGCATAAAAGACCTGTATTAACACCAAATCAATTTTGAAGATCATGATCAAGATTTGAGTCGAGTGTTGGCGCGTGTCGGAATCAGACGTGGCGGCGATGGCGGTTGGGCACAATCGTAGTTTCGTGGACTCTACGGAGCTATGAGGAGCCAGGCCGTTATCCAGGCCAATCCAGCGACGTGTGTGCTGCTGGAGGTACCCGTAGCACCCGATCAGACCGTGAATTAAATACGAATTGGCCCTAGCCTCGTCTGATTATTATTGTTACAATCCACACGCGACAGCTCGGTTCTCGGGCTTTGGCCGGCGACCTGACCCGTAATCGAAGAGCCAAGATAACCTGGAGAACGTCCGTCGCAGTCATGACTTTGCGGATAACGAGATTGCTTGAATGCTAGCTGTATTTCGTAACAGACAACTCTCCTTGAGCCGAGTCGTCGGCAAAGAGCCGAGTCGTCGGCAAAGAAGAACGAAGAATCAAAGCTGGGAAGCTGCGCGTTTTGACCACTACCCAATCCCCGTCGCTCCCATCCACCGTATCCCGTCGCCCCCAATCCAAAAAGAAAAAACCGATACCAAGGCAGTGCTCCAAGTGAGCTTTAATACTTGAAGAAAACATCAAGAGTCGCATCATCGCAGTCATGACATCACGAGTTGGCGCTACCCCATTTGGAAAAAAAATACGAGTTTTAAGGGTTAATATGCCATTTAAATTAATTAAAATTAATTAAATTAAATTAATTTAAAATCTCAACATCGGCTGAGAAAACGAACAAGCCCTAAGGGCCCTAAAATATAGCTAGTTCAACTGAAGAATATCCAAGAGTTCAGTGAAAAGGAGAAATTATTCATTAAATTTATTTTTTAATATAGATTTCCACAATTATGAGAAGCGAATGCCCTTATATTCGTCCATATATTTCCAGAGAGAAGAAGACTGCTTCTAGATTTAAAGGAGCAAAAGGATCGTGCCTGAATCACACATCAAAACTTGCTAAGAATACCATGGACCGCTAAATGCACGAACGAGTTTGTTTTGAAAGAAATGGGCAACAATAAGATTACCGACGTTCTACTACGTGTCGCAACAGAATTCTTCGATACTTTGGACATCTTGCTAGAAGAAATGATATCCTGGAGAAGCTCGTCGCGCTCGGTAACGTACAAGGACGCAGGGGAAAAGGTAGGGCTCTACCGCAGTGGCTGCGATGCGAGATGCGGAATGCAGAGGATCCTGAAAAGCCAAAATCAAGAAGATTCGGAACAAGAATGGTCACGATCCTCAGACATGCGGGTATCGACTCAAGACGAATTAACAAGGGTAACATGTATTTGACTTTTAAAATAGAAGTTTATTTATTTATTTAAAGCCAACGAACTGATTGCTCTGACTGCCGGAGAGTTTCCTAGAGCAATTGTCCTCACGTATGGCGGAAGAAAAATCACACGCGGACGAGCTCGATGGTAGTGAGTTGGCCCATAAGGGCAACTCGCAAGGGAGTAAGGGCAACTCTCATTCGCGCTTATCGCATATGTTTCACCGTATCACCTTTAATTATTGCTGGCATCCTCCGCTCGACTTTTTGCTTTTGAGTTTTTCCTCGAACAAAACTTTCCCGTTGTCGCCGGCGCCCCTACAATTTCCCCACTCTAGGGCGAATCTTTGGCAAATCTAAAATAACGCGTCCGCGGATCGTCTTTTGATCAGTGGCATGAAAGGTGGGATTCCTCTCCCAAAGGGCGGACTACCTATCTCTTCTTTCCCGATGTCCCAGACCTCTGGGTCAGTCAATTCCTGACTGGCCAGTCTTCTTAAGGAGTTTAACCTAGTAGCATCTCCACATTACTGGGCCACGTCTGTCAGGATTATAGTCACGTTATATGGTATTGTCCTTACCTGGACGTTGCGTGTCACAACCTACTATATGCTGTCCGATGCGGCATTTCCCCTACGGGTCTCCCGATGGAGGGCCCTATCGGACACATGGACCTGGTCAGCAATGTGATTTCCTACAGGGCATTTGCATGCTTTGTGAGTAGGATTCCCTCTCCCTTCTCCCCTTTCTTAGTTTTATTTTTAACATCCCTCATGTAGAGTTATTCTCAAAGAACTTCTTCCGGATGTCATATGGCGCCCAAATAATAGATCTGATTCGAGCAAGCTCTGAATCAATGTATAGAATTTCTGTTATGTTTAAGCGAAAAACGTATCTCTTATCTAATTATCCTAAATCGTATCGTTCCACAGACAGTCGTCGACTGGTCCAAATTGGATTTGCAACATCCCGGCGATGGTAAAGCGCTTACCAATTCCCGGTCGGCGCGGCTAATGTCAGCGCCTATCAAATTAAGACGATTCGTCTGTCTTCGGCGGCCGGTTGCGAAAGGAGCCGCGGACGCTGGCCGGCGTCCGTAGGCAGGTCCGGCGCACTGCCAGAAGTGTCCGACGCCGATAATTAGAAATCGCGCGAACGCGTTATGAGTTAGTTACTCTGCCCACAGACAGAGGCATTCTACTGAAAATAGAAAACCAAAATAATACCGTCTGGGAATCTCTGGCAAGCCCGTCCGCCGCGCGCCCGCTCTAGCGGCGACAATTATTCGCGCCATTCCGGCCCGACCGATATCGACGAATATCGGGTCCACGGCTGAGTCAGCGTCTCGGCATCCGGGCGGGAGCACCTCGCGCTTTTCCGCGGCGAGGCCGGCCGCTGCACTCGTCGGAAAATGGCCGCTGGGCCGAGTTGCGAAACGCCGATTTGCATATTGATCGGCCGCGCTCTGACTCACGCCCGCGAGTCAGTAATGAGTTTATGACTGGATTAGGTATACTTCTTGCGAGCGCCGGCGCACGATGATGAATACCTATTATAGCGCTAGCATTCTAGAATTAATCGCGGTGATGTCACCTCGGCCGACGACGTGCGCTTTTTCTAGAGCGACACTCGCACGCACAATATGGACCGCGCGAAGGAATCGGCCCTCGTTGTTGGACTTGCGCGACCAATCGCGTCGGAGGCTCAAAAATTATTCAATAAAAATGTGATTCTATATGGGACGTATCGTTCTACATGTACACAATCCTCACTCTGGCAGATCAAGACTATGCTTTGCACGCTAATGATATGCCACTCAGTCATTTGCCATGTGCGAATATTTCAATTATTGGATTTTAACGGTTTCCAGCAGTTTCCACCGTTATATTTGTCGTTCCGGTTCAATTAAAAAGTATTTGTCAATTCGGTTCCGGTTTTCGTTCCGGGGAAAATAACATTATAAAAAAATATTTTCTATCATAATTTAGAACATTATATTCTTTCTTTTGTAGTCGGCATAATAAATTAATTGATACAATAATATGAATGATTATAATTAACACTAGAAATGCATACTTTATTTATAATTATAAAAGATGAAAGTTATCTCTAATTATTTAAAATCTGTCTCGTGGAATAAACTTTAAACCAAAGAAGGCCCTTTCAACACTGACTCGTGTTGTGTGTAAATGAGGATGTGTAATTTTATTTTCCTCTCAGAGTTATAGCATTTACAAACGTATTTACAGAAGTTTTTTACAATATATTTAGAAAAATAATGTATTTTATTGAATAGGAGATGAGATAAAACCCTAAAGATGTTTCTTGTAGATTTTCCCAACGAAGATGTCTTTTTATTGATTCGTAATATAAAATTAATGAGAGTAAAACATAGATTCGACCAAAAATGATAAAATATGTTTTTTTGTCTAATCTTTGTATACGATTAAAGTTATTTATTAGATGTTTTATGTTTGTCTGTTGAAATAGGAATTCTTTGTGTCTCTAATGCTAATTCCTTGCTTCTAAAAAAATCTCTACGTCGTCTATCTATTCATTGTTCATTTGTGATTAATGATTAGTTTCAAATATTTTTATAAGTTGATTGAGATGACACGTGATCTCTATTTTGGATTGAATTTAAAATGACACGTGTCTCGAGTACAGTTTTTTTTATTTTAAATTAGTTAGCATTCCTTTTTATACGGATTCAATTTTTTTAAGCTTACTAAAACCGATATAATAGATTTTTTTTCGGTTCAGTCCGGTTCGAAACCCTGAGAAGAAGTAAATTTGATATTTTTATTGGAGAAAAAAAATCGTATTTCTTTTACGAAGGTCATTCGTCGCCGTAAACTTTAAGAGGTGACATATCCCCCAAAAGAATTGCAATGATCAATGGGTTGGATGCAATTGAGCGGTAAATTATGCACGAAGGTAAAATAGTTGAAAGCGTTCTAGTCGATCAACTACGCGAATATTTGTGTTCGCCATTGGAAATACGAAGAACAGACGTTCTTTTATTAAACCATTTTTAATTCTTAGAAATATTCGAACCGCCCGACATGATTTCCAGCTTATAATCCGGTAATAAGCGTACGCCAAGACGGAAATGCACAATTTGTTTGCTTCCTGCACTCGGATGATTATACGTCCATCCGATGAGCGCGAGCTAGCGACGGACTAAAGTCATGCATCAGAGCCAAATAACCGTTATTCTCTCCTGGATGATGCTAAAGACCGTCTACCCTGTAATCAGCGACAAACATATTGTCATTTGTCCGAACGCTAATGAGTATGAAAACGCCGAAAAGACGCCTAGCCTCGCCGGCACCGCGAGGGTTAACAATCAAATTAATACAAGATTTATTCTCTAGTCACATTTTGTCATTGTATGGTAAAAACATTTGCGCATACATTAGCCCGGATCACTATTTTATGAGATATCATTCATCTTCCTTAATTTGTTTACATTACCGCTCATGCATATTCCGATTATCCGGTTTTGCATACAATGATGGGGGCACGTAATTACGGAAGAGTTCACGAGGTGCAGAGTTGTCAACCTCTAAACGTTGATGAAATTTCTCGGAAGACGTGTTGACGACACTTCCACGAAAGAGACCGGGGAGCGTCGTGTCGCGCCAACTTTGACGGACGTGCCAATTGATCTGAAAAGATGTGACGCGACAAATATTTTGCATCGATTTCTGCTGAAATTATATGACTGGTCGAAGGCTGTTTGTTATTCATCGCGCTTACGCCTTTACGGCGTTAGTTGGAAGCCGCGGTTCCGGAGAATCTGCACTATTCATCTGGCTCTAACCGATTAACCGATCGTGTTTTTCACCGCAGTCCTCCACAGAGCGAATCGGTGGAATGCGGAATACGTCACACGTATGGCCGTGGATCGGACGAACTTCGCGGAAAAACTAGCTAATAAAAAGGTTTTGAGAAAAGATAAGATCGGATCTACGTGATCGATGACCAACCGCGAATTAATCACTCTTAACGAAGAACACTGTCACACTTTTTTCATTAAAAAATCGATAATTATGGCGAACTATGTATTTGAATGAATCGACCCATTGCAATGAGAACAAAAAAGAAGGTTGAACCAAACTCGACGTATTCAATTTACGTCGATTATTATTAGGAATCTGCGACATCTATTAGCGACTATTAAAACTCCTAAATTTAAAAATATTTGAACTTCGCTGATAAATAAATCGTAAAACTATTATAGATATTTAATAAGGAAACGGACCATAGGGAGAAATGCTAGGTTATTAGTTTTATTACGACAATTGTATGACTAAATATAATAAATGGGGATAATTTCTTTTTTTTTTAATTTTTTCGTTAGCAATAATTCCAAGTTTCTACAAATAATCAACAGTTAGATAGAACGACATTGCAAGTGACTTCTTAATATTCATTGAGCTATCGTGAAATAAGTCGATATCCTCATTTAAGCCATTATATAAAAGTACCACACTCTGATATGAGTTTCGTGGATAGTTCAAGGAGACGTAAGGAACACGCAGAAGGGGCCATTTTCATCAGGACCGAATGTAGCAGTCAAAAAAAACTTCATTAGGATAGCCGGACAGTTGATATCACCTCGTAGTATACGTGAGAGCAAAGTTAAGTCGGCTACATAACGTCTATAGTACAGGGGTAGGAAATGAAGCCTACGACATAGAGATTCATAGTTATTGTCTTCAATGTTCCATTTAAATGAAAGATATCTCAAGAATCGCCATTGAATAGCATCGATACGGTCAAGATAAATCGAATACTGAGGGTTAAAAATTTGGTTTGCATACTCAAGGTGGCTTCTTACGTATGAATGAAATTCCTTAGAGCATCTGATACAACCTAATGCGTTGGCAACGACTTCATCGATGTGTAAATCAAAGCGCATTTTGGAATCGTAAGTGACACCGAAATCTTTAAATGAATCTACTCGTGTAATAATTCGATTGTTAAGATGATATATAGTTTTTTTATGCGTGAAAGTCATTGCAGCACCTTTGGAAGCATTAATGTCTAATTTGTTGCGTAACCAGTAGTCAGTCAATCTGTCTAAATCCTCTTGTAATGCTAAGATACGGTAGATACCGAAAATATAATTATTTTCAAAAACTTTTTAATTTCGCACAATGCACTTTTGCCGGACGTATCTTGACATTGATAGCTATTTTTGATGCTTACTTTATTGCTGACAGTCAATTTGTGTTTCAATGTTTCTCAAAAACAATATCGTTGAGATGCCTTAGCCGTTGGCATCGTCAGAGGTTGCTCTGCGACTAGTTTCTATTTCCCAAGATGAAAATGCAACGGTTTTTCGCGAAAGAACGTCGTTTTATTGAGACAATTGCCGAAAAAGCTAATTGCCATATGGAAAATTGTGTTCCAGAAGTGCTTTGAAAATATAATAAGGGCTAGCTCGAAACTAACGACTCTAGCCGATGGGGTCTATTTTGTATGAAAATATACCCCAGCATTGTCAAGTCGAGATATTGATAAATTCATCGACAATACCTTGACATTTTTTGGTAATCCAAAAATGGATGAAAATAGTTATTCATGATATGCTTCATAATTTGGATATTTTTACTAAGCAATATGACGCGTAAGTGACGTGCGAACTGGACTGAGGCACGCTCCCGGCTCGCCGCATGTGGGTTCACCACTTGCACATGCCCAATGTTTTTTCTCGCTCGCATTTGTACATGCGCGATGTTTTTTCTCGCTCATATCCGGTACTAAGGGATAAAAAACAAAGCGCCCGTACTAATGAAATGCACATTGTTGTTTTTTCGCAATTGCGGACAATAAAAGTGAATGATAATTTTTATATTTATTCTTTAGACTTTTTTAGACAAATACAAAAAGTATGTGACATATAGATTTATATTAAAAGAGTTATTCGAGAAAAATAAAAAACTTAGGGTCACAAACGCTTTTTTTAAATTTTTTAGTTTGAGTTTTCATTTTATTTGAAATTGCCGATTCTGAAATATAAATACATAATTTAGTATGATTTTAGACAACAATTCAAATTAGCAGCCATCTCGGCCAGACGGTTAACGGAAACATTCAAATCACAAGCGATTTGAGCCGATCGAGTTCCGCACCGCTAAATGGTCCTTCAATTCAAATCACCGGCTGAAACCGGTCGGAACAATAAACGGAAACAGTTTGACAAAGATCAACAATAAATGAGGATAATGTCGATCAACTCGTCAGAAAGTGAACAATGCCCCGAGAAAAGCTGCAAGACCCGTACACTACGAGGACAGGGGTGGCGCACAATGGGCGACGAACCAGTTCGACGTACCCGATTTCGACAACAAGTCCTGGACAATTCAACTAAAAAAAATACAGGTTCGATTAATTCAATTTAGGAACACAAAAAGCAAATAGTTTAGAATATTCTCGGTAAAACGTTCCGTCATTATTCCGGAAATTGTACAGATTATCGGCATTTTTGTGACATTATTTTTATGCATATTCTTGAAACAAAGATGAAGCATTTTAGAAGAATCCGGAAATATCGCAATAGAGTTTTTGTGACGTTTATAAAAACAATGTTAACGTATCAGATATGCAATCGAATTATTCATACGGTGTACGATTAATAATAAAAAGGTTCGTGTAATTAAAAAATATAATTAAAACAGTGTTTTGAAAATGATTCCAACAATGATGATACCATTTCTCGCTATTTAAAAATTCATCACAAAAAATATGGTATTGTTTTGGATCTAGAGGACTTGTTTGATGAAACGCCCACCGAAGAAAGCAGAGGAAGTGGGTCGCATTCCTTGGTCACGCATTCCTGGAGAACGCTCGCATCGCGGCGGCCGACGGTCGCCGCGATGCGAGCGCGCCGGCGCGGTGCGGTGAAAGGCCAATAGCTCATGTTATTACCAATGCGAGTGTTTGTATCCGCATCGGCGGATGCGTTCGGACCACGGTGGTCCACAACGCCAGAACATATTTCCAAATAATAATATTATACAAGTTTTTTAGAAAAACAATCTCCGTAACGACGATTTCCCGAACCTCAATTCTACACATTAATTAAAGAAAAACCCATTAATTAAAATATATCTTAAAATCACCAACGGTAGTTTTTAGTTTTTCTTATTAAGGAACATTGATTAATCCTTCGCGTATCGTAGTTTATAATAGTGCCTCCAAAATTAACTACATATACCTTCAAAATGAAATCATGTCAAAATGTATTAACCCTGTGGGATCCAATGTCCACCGTTATTGGACATCGGTTTTTTACTGATAGGTCCACTGTCCACTGGGACAGGGTATTTTTTGCTAAAATATTTTACGACTGAATTACACCCCTAAACAACCGCGTCGTCTGAAGGAGGTCTATTTATTATGGAAAATAGACCCCAAGCATTTCAAGTTTGGGTTCTCGGATAATCTCGTACATTTCTTCTCGAGTTACCTTGCAAAGAGGAAACAATATGTGAGATACGACTCCCAGACGTAGTATGCATACAATACACTTTCGGTATTCCGCAGGGGTCCAATTTAGGACCTTTATTATTTATTTTATTTATAAATGCTATTCATCGGGTCCTTAGGTGTAAGTTCTCACATTTCGCAGACGATTTAAAAATATTTCGATCCGTTACTTTAATGTAAGATGCCCTTTCGTTGCAGTTAGACATTGATTCTTTGCGCGATTGGTTAATATTAAATCGTCTACCATTAAGTATTTGAAAATGACAAACAATGACATCTTCTAGATCAAAGGAGCCCTTCATCTTTAATTACAGACTTGGGAACGTAACTCTTCCTAAGCAATCGTCTGTTAAAAGATCTGGGTATTTTATTAGATTCTAAGTTAAAATTTAGTTTACATGTATCGGACGTGTGCATCAAGAATATTGAGCTTCATCTTAAGAAATTCTCATTACATACGATGTATACGATGCATTGGTTCGGAGCTTGCTTGAATCAGGTTCCATTATATGGGCGCCTTATGACTCCTCGAATATCCTCAGGATAGAGAAACCCCAGAAGAAATTCTTAAGATATTTCTAAATGAGGGAATTTTGAGTTTACTGGAGCTTATACCCCCGTGCATGGAGTAAGGGTTGCATCGGGTATGTAACTCTCGAGAAAAGAATGTGAATATACTTGGCAAAGCACTTCTTCAAGTTATTGATTGGCGCAGTACATAACCTCCTTGATCTGTGCGAGTTGCCCTTATGGGCGCCACCTCACTGCCATCGAGCTCGTTCGCGTGTGCTTTTTCTTCCGCCAAATGTGAGGACAGGTGCTCTCAGTAACTCTCCGGTAACCAGAACTATTACTCTGCTCAACTACTTGACCGACCATGTAGATATTTTTATGTTAAATATGGGCATTTCGTTGACTTTTTTGAGATTATATAATTTCATATAATGGATATTAATTAATGACGGCATTTTAACATTTTATTATGTTTTATGCGTGGTGGAATACAAGAATAACCCGAGGTTTATTCTGTAATTCCAATCACGCATTCTTGACATGTTCCATATTTGATTGATATTCTGGATTTTTCTATTTTTCAATATGTCGTGTAAATGGCATGCGCACATAGCGTCTCGGATATCCCGCCGTAGACTGAGGACACGCTACCAACTACCGAAAGCCGAGTTCTCGCGGCACGTGTACGGCACTAGTACGTTTCACTCGTACTTAGCACATCGTACGGGGTGCGAGCGAGAAAAAACATGGCGCCCGTACCAACAGAAGCGAATATTGTTGTATTTTTTTTTGCAATTGCAAACAATAAATGTATATGAGAGAAAGAAATAATCATGTGCAAGTCGTTAAAATAAACTCTTTTTTGGGGTGGGCTTAAAACCTCAATTATCAATTATTTCATTTTATACAGGGAATGAAAGTAAAGAACCCCTTAAAACATATAAAATTTCGCCAAGAGTTGATGATGCAACTCATTGGGAATTTTCGTACTGCCGAAAAGCGCATATCTAGGAGTCAATCGTCAAATCTCCATATTACATAAGAGAGTGCAAAATGCAAAGACTGTATGGTGTGTTCCGATCGTGATATTCCAAGGGAAAAAAGGAGAACAATATTTTAAACGTCCTGGAGAATTATTTTTTGTAATAAATCCATACAGCTTATTACTTATTATGGCTTGTTTTATTATTTCTTTACCATTGGTAACACTTTTTAAAAAAAAACCTTGCTTAAATACAGGAAACAATGCCGAGAAATGCTGGCACTAGATAAATGCTGAGATGTGTTTACAATGTTTGTAGCAATCTGTATAACCGTATATGTAAGAACGCTCGTGTATTTATGTAGATTTTCTGATTTGATAGGCGATCGGCTCTGAACGTAAATATTTAAAATATTTACGTCAGAATACCACAAAGACATAATTCAAGATGGAAATAGATGCGACGACGAGATAGTGCACACAATCCGATCGGACACTTTTGACTGGATCCGAAGTTACGGCTGCAAGAATTACCTGGTGTTGGCTTCCGGGATGATGTCGTCCACCACGACGTAGATCATGGCCCCGGCGGCAAAGGCCAAGGCGTAGGGGAGGACGGGCTCTGCGGCGCTCACGGCCACCGCGCCCAGGACCCCGAAGACTGGCTCCACCATCCCGCTCAGTTGGCCGTACCTGAAAACATCAATGCGGGTAGATAGAGTGCGTTCACCCTCGGCACGACGAGAGCCAGCGACGACAATTTGGGTCGGGCGGCGGCCGAAAGATCTGGCCGGTCGACCGCTCGCCGAAATTCTGCTCCACTTGTGCGAGCTCGCCAGTTTAGGACGAGTCTTCGGCGAGCTGCGCGAGAGGCGGTGCATCTCGCCGGCGTGTACCTACACGTGTACCTGCGCATGTACGTACAATAGGATTTATGAAAATGGGTTTTCGAGCTTGGACCGAGGCACGCAGAGAAATGCAGTGCCGTCCGTGAGAATCGGCAGCGAGTAAAGGCCGGCCGGTGACCAACTTACACATTCTTGACCCAAGGGTATGTTGTTCGTGGCGCTGTGTCCATAACGGACCGCGGCGACTCATCCAAGAGAGAGGGACGGCAACAGAACGAGAGGCCAATCAAACAAATTCCTCAATCAAAGCCAGCAGAGGCCGGAGAACGGCCTTGCGAGGCTGCTGCAGCGGAAGGGCCCGCCTAGCGGAGTGGATAAGAATTCTTGGCATTCATAATGCAACCGGCCCCTGTGTTGCCATTAGACGAAGACGGATGCGAAATATGCAACAGGTGCCCGAAAGAGTTCAATCGACGACAAATGCCATCAAAAATGTCATAAAAATATCAACTATGATATCGAAACTGTCGATTGGTGATAGCACGAAGAGTTGGTAGTTTTAAGATTTTATTAGATTATAAAAATTCAAAAATTCAAAACAAATTTGTTTTATATTCTTGGCAACATAATCCCACGATTATTATATCCCGTTGATACAAAATAAATGGAGTGGACTAAAACCCCAAGACAACTCTGATAATTTTTTAATTGAAATAGTACATCCCTGAAGAAAAGCGGTATATCTGGTCTATAACGGATTTCTCACCACAGAACCATTATGACCTGGGAAGAAAAACCCTAAACTATTGACCGATAAATGATCTAGTTTCGATACATTCGCCCCTCTTTCTTCGTTCTAGGGGAGCCTATCTTCGATGAGGTCTTTCCCATAACGAAATAATTGCTATAGCGCTACAAGGTCGATAATCACTTGCGACTTGTTATAAGAAAATAACGTATAGAGAAGATGAGAACGAATACCGAGGCAAACCTCTTGCTCAGTTGGGAGGATACAATCCGATACCAACAGTAGTAGAAGATACACGTCCAAGAAGAGGGCTTGGGTCCTAGCGGAATGGACACAAAAGGGGAGCCCTCACGTCACGTATTAGATTCAGGTTAAGTGTGGAAAAGCCCATAAGCAAAGCGAGTGAGTGTCACGTTTTTTTTAAATTTCGCGGGCTATATAGGTCCAATTGTTACATTATTGTTATCGTGTGCTGGTACACTATGTTCAGACGTATCTTGACATTAGTAGTCACATGTCAAGATACTAGTAGAAAATTTAGACCCAATTTTTAACCAAAACACAAGTATGACGAATGATTCGATAGTATTGCGACTACTTCATATTCCCCAATATGTAAAAAAAAACACATTTTGACAACATTAAGGAGATAAAGACAGAATCTAAAAAAATGGAAAAAATGCTAGCAAAGTCCGATCATTGTATTTTTTTTTATCCAACCTCGAACATCACAGCGGTTCTATATTACTACATGAAAAACATGAATCAGAACGAATAAAAATTACACTTCTGGATGTAATGATTACAAGATTGCTAAATTGGATGATGATCATTGGGGAAAAATAATATGTAAGCATAAATTTATAGAAAATTCTTGAAATTGGAATTATCATCTTTAAAAAAACAAAACATAATTGACTTACCTGTAAAACACATAAATCATTGCATCTGTGAATAGCTCAAAACAAACATTGGATTTAATTATTGGAGCTTTTTTTATTATTTTTTAATGAATGTTTTTGTTGAGGATATACTGAGAATGAGATACCGAAATACTATAATGCTTCCTTTATCGTGCATTTGGAAGAGATAAAGAGAATATGATACTATTCGGCATTATTATAAAAGCTCAAATAATTTATACATACATTTAGAATAAACAAAAGTGAATAGGCCGAGATGCACGTAACAAATGCAAGACGATGAACGATCAGAAGCACGTATCGAATCTGAAATTCCTGAGATTTGTAGATGTCGCAACGGTGTTTACTTATTTGACCAGTTGTCGGGAAGACAAGGAATGCGAATAGAAAACACGGACACAAAACGTCGGACGAGTAGGTGATAAATGCGTTTAGTGCGCACGTCTTCCTTCTAAATCGCCGAGGAAACGTGCGAGTGGCGAGAGATTTTCACACGTGCTTCAGGTGAAAGCGGCATCGTTTGGAGCGCCACGATTGTCGTCACTGTGTTAATTTGGTCTATGAAAACATTTCAAAATATTTGTGCTTTTAAAAAATGCGCAGCGCACATACGTACTCCAGTTTTGAAACGGAGTCTCTTTAAAGAATCTCAAAAATTAATGGTGATGCCGATCAACGCCGCCGGGTTGATGACACGCGTCGTGATTCTTCGTTTAACGCAAGTGAGCCAGCTTAGCATCTATCTGCTTCAATTTAAAACTATGTACACTCACCAGAAACTTCTCAACACAGAGAACCCGGTGGCGTGTAGTGGTAGACTCACGGCGAGACCCTCGGGAAAATTTTGAATGCCGATTCCGATGGCCAGATTTCTGAAAAATAAAAATGTTGACGTCGTTAGAACACATTATTCCGCAATTCATCGCCGAGGAATTAAAATCCGACGGTTATTGCCGATACAGTTTTAATTGAAACTGTCGATGCGCGTTTAATTAATTTTTATTTGAAGAAAAAAATAATAGAAAAGTGGATCGTAATTTAGTTTTCGGTTTGTCGCACAGCCGCACATATTTCTTCATTGAGGAACATTGTGAACTTTCCATTAGCATTCACGGCAGCTAATACAACCACATTCCATCGGAGACGCATTCTCCCAAATTCTCAAACGGTCCAAGTATTTAGGCTTCCTCTTTCGGCCTTTTAGATTAGAGAGTAGAGGAAAAAATCTACGCACGCGTCATGTAAAAAATGAACGCAATACCGAAAGAAAATCGTAACCGATTCGAAGTAGACGCAGGACGACGTCAGCCCATTGAAGCTATCGGAAAATTGACGTATTTGTTCAATAAATTCGTCTGTCAATTGCCAATTACATCACACAATGACGTGAAATTGGTCGGGTTTTAAATATAACCTCTAAATTTCCTTATTTATTTTATAACCGATTCAATACTAATACGTTCTTGGATTAAAATGTTTAAAATCTGCGTTTCTGTTTAAATACTGCGAAAGTAAAAGATGCATATATAGGTCGCCGTGATTGACGACCTGGCTATTCTGTAATGCCAATCACACATTATTTTTTTATGATAAATAAATAAATCATAAAATATTTAAAAAATCAAGCTTTTATTGTTGCCGAAAATTAAAAGAGTAGTTTTTTTTATAACTACGTTAAATCTATTATCAAGCTCATTTTATTACAACAGAAAATTTATAAATGTCTCAATTTTATTAAATATATTGGCGAAATGGCGCTTTCTATCGCATAAAACATTAGTTAATATTAATTATCGCATAGATTATAAATTACTTATTTTTTAGTAGAAAAAAATGTGCGCAGTGGACGAGCCGACGGACGGATGCACCTAGAAAGCAGAGGATGCGCGTTCACATGCATCTGGCCGACGAGAGATCGCCATCTCGGACGGTGTGACGTGCAATTGTAACATCTTTAAGTGTTCATTTATGTATGATAGATCGTTTCCTGCGCACGTCTTCGGACTCATTCACTCCTGCGCCTTTCCAGGACGAACGTCCTACATGGAGCACAATAGGAAATTGCGAGATGCAGCGCGGAAAGAAAACCATTTTAATTGCGCGACTTTTTGCACCGCTATATATCGTAGTTTTTTCGCTATCAATATTATATTGACTTTTAACACTTTAATGTATACGCACGACCTTCGGTGTGATTTATAGCAGCGGAGTTCAACGGACAGACCGCGGACGAGTTTGGATATAGTTATTGAATATGTATTAAAAAAAATTAATAAATAAAAATTTGGGGAAAAAAATAAATATTTACGATTAGATGTTATTCGTCGGCGATTTTTGTGCGATAGTGCGGGGGGAAAAATGCGAACGCTTAATCTCCCCTGACAAGTTTAATTTACATCCGAAGCGGCCACACGGAAGAAGTTATCGACGAATAACAGCGGTGGAGGCAAAACCGAATGACGAGACAGCGGGGCGGCTTTGGCGCACGCTCGCGTGTGCGGCACACACACATTCAATAGCGACTTACACCGACGGCGCTCAGTGTCGATTTATTGGCATTGCGGAGGAAAAAAACGAATAATTAATCGGAAAATTTTTAGAATCGACGCGCTCGTCTCGACCGACGACGCGCTCGTCTCGTCGACTGGCGAGCTTTAAGAATAGACGTCGCGACGTCACGGCCGCCGCAAGACTCATAATGCTAACATTCCGCAGACACATTGAGCATTGTTTATTAACCTAATTCGTGGACGACCGTTTTCGCGCGAAAATGCGTCGCCCGCTGAAATAAACGTCGGTCCTAAAGAGAGCCCTCGGAGGAGTTGGATCGCGGCGTGCGGCGAGGCGGTGGCGATCATCGGCCTACGCGGAAGGAGTCGAATCGACCTCCTCATCCGCATCTCGGACGGCCTCTGGCCGAGTGTTTTCAAAACAGATTTCGATATCACCGGTCTAGCGAGGTGGCCTTCCCCCCGCCCGTCAACGCGGCCTTAATGTATGCAACACACATGTACGCATAAATATATATATGCGGTATATTCACACGTCATGTCGGCGATGTATAAAAAACGAGTGCCGGAATAAAATGGCGACTTCTTTCGCGGTGAAAAAAGCGCCGGCCAGACAGCGGGGCTCCGCTGGGAGAGGCCGCGCCCCCGGCTGCAGGCGGCGGCCCGTCTGCAGCACCCGGCCGCGGCGGGGCCTGACGGGGAGGAAGCGGCCACCAGCTCGGCGACGCCGCATACCAATTATTGACAACCACCGACAAAAAAATTCAGTCAAAAATTTATAGCGGCGGCCTCTCCGGCTACATTCTATCGACGATTGCGTCGTGTGTGGTGGACCGCGCGTGACGTCACGGCGACGGAGCTTTCGACGCTCGGCCGAATGGTTTTAAGGAAGTCGATCGACAGGAAAATGTTATTATTTATTATTTATTTATTTAATATTACGAGATTATGCGCGGTTGGCATTACGGAGTGATCCAATTCGCCATACATACATAGTGGTAAAAAAATATAGCATATAAAAAGTACAATAACGAAGAAACTGTATAAACCAGAACAAAGTAAGTTTATAAAGCATAGCATAAAATAATAAATATAAATATAAAACGAATGTATTAGAAGGACCCAAATATAATGTCGTATTTTTTTAATGAAACTCAAGCTCATATTTCTAATCATTTATTAAACTTAAATTATACAAAATAATTACCAATATTTTCTATGACCTTTTGACATCTATTAGGTAAATCTAAAATGCCTTTCTTATAAATCTCTGCAGGTTTAGAATCGAAATAGTTTGAAAGTGCTAATTTTATTTTATCTTCTGATTTAAAAAAAAATCTCGTAAATAATGATAATCGGATCTCGAAAAAGCTGATAATCAGATGGAGCCAGATCTGGAGAATGAGCTGGATACAATAAATCTGTCAAACCTCTCTCTTCTTTCTCCTTCAGTAACTTACAAATACCGCGCCTCATGTGTTTGTTTCTCTCAGTCAACGCATGGGGAACCCAAACACCTTCTTTTTAAATCTTCCCCATTTTTATCAGAAATCTTTGAGTTGACGACCATGAAGTACCGGCTTGGCTCGATAATTTTTCGATACTGAGAGCCGTTTTTTTTATACTCTTCTTTCAGTACTGCTGTGTTTGATTATTTTGTGTGTGGATGTGGTCTTTCTCAGTCAAAGGACTGAAGAAAACTGATCCGAAACTATGTTCTTCGAAAATGCGACATTACATTTGGTTCCATCTAATATATAAGAACAAATATCGTCATTAACCTAACCGTGCCGATGGGATCTATTTGGTACTCCAAGTTTTTTTTATTTTTCTCGTACAACTCTTTTAATATAAATCCTACATGTCCCAAACTTTTTGTATTTGTATAAAAAGACTAAAGAACGAATATAAATAATCGTTGACCTTTATTGTCCGCAATTGCGAAAAAAAATAAAAACAACAATTTAAGTTTACATAAACCCCGACGCGATGTTTTTTATCGTTCGAGCCGGGAGCGTGCCTCAGTCGGGGCGGGACATCGTCGAGTTCGCTCGTCACTTACGCGTCATATTGATTAAAAATATCCAAATTATGAAGTATATCATGAGTAACTATTTTTATTCTTAGATAAATCCATTTTTAAAACAAATGTCCAAGGTATTGTCGAAGAATTTATTAATATATTTAATTTAAATTTTTGGGGTCTATTTTCTTAAATAAGAAAATCATAAATCTCTACGATCAATAATTTTAAATTATTAATAATAACGATTTTTTTGTCAGAAAACCCTCTTTTCACGGCATATGAAGATGGAAACGCCATCAAAAACTATCTAACGATAGAGTATAATACAGCATAAGCACCAGGAATATTGTTATCAAGCCAGAACTACTGATAACCCTGCAAAAAAACTGCACAGTTAAACTTCGCATAATCTAGCCTAAATGGACTCCGTTCATGTGGACAATTTTTTTCAACTTGACTTGGACCCCTGAGGATCCGTATGGATCTCTTGGGAATTAGTGATTTAGATAATTAGATAACCATAAAGGTCTAATAAAAAAGAGGACTTTCCGTTTTACTCAAATGATTTTTATTTGTGCGTCATTATTAACCCCCCCCCCCCCCTTCAAAGAAGTGCATTTCAGACACATTATACATTCGTGCCAACACTTTCTGTGTTTATCTTCTCAAGGATGGTTAATCGTATTTTTTTTCATCTTCAGGAAGATGAAGTAGTCGCGGAGAATCATGTGTGACGAATACGGATTCTGAGACATCATAATTGCATTATTCTGGCAGAAAAATCATCATATTTTCCATAAATAAAGAATTGCCGAGCACACCAAAACATGAAATCATCATCATGAGGATTATTTTTTATCGAATACGGAGGCTAAACCATCATAGCGCTTTTTAGCCTAAAATTCATTTTCCTTTTTTTCCACATGTGAAATATCATCGAACGCAGCCAAACAACAAAACAGAAACTGTGACAACACAGCCCGCGAAATTTAAATATATATATTTTTTTTTTGACTCTCAATTTACACGGTTTAACACATTTGATTATACCAATTTTGTTTTAATTGTAGGTTACAAAAACAGAAGAAAGGTTTCATACATGTTAAGATTTTAAGATAACAATTTACATATATAATAGAGATTAAAATTAATAAAAATTCATATATAATTGGTTATTATACGCTATTAAAATTAGAAAAGGTCCAGTAAAACTGCAACTCTGGAATGCGAAAATTACAGGAAATAAATAAATTGCCTAGAATTTAGCGGAACTAAAAGGCTCGCCGCTACATTAATCTGCGCCATTTCATCCAGAATGATAAAAAAAAAGTACAGAAATTATCTTGCAATTACTAAGCCGACATATTGGATATGAATAATAAATTTGCGGGCGTTATTAGCGCTACTTAAAAATTTATTAATTACGCACTGGAACCTCAAAATGCGATCGATTTCACCTAAACCGAATTAGAAGTGGCGGTAGACTACAAAAAGGTATTTTGACCGGCCTTCACCAGCGCGAGAGATTGGAACATTTTATTGTATTTGTTTTACGTCTTAGCGGTATTACGCAACGCGTGCAAAACGTATTGAACTATGATAACGAAGGCCAATCAGCGGCGGGGGAAGAATCTCCGACCGCACCGAATTGTGAGAAAATTCCTGCGAAAGACTGGCTGGCGGTTGTACGTCTATTAGCGTGTCAGTACGAATTGAATATCCTGTCTAGGTCATGTCTAGCTTTTTTTCTCAAAGTGACGCAGGTCTAACAATGGCGCTGCCGGTGTGAGAATTGTGCGGTTAGAGATTTGCATTTGCATCATAACAGAGATCGATGAGCGCCGTGTCGCGTGCATACGAAGAAGAGAATTTAGTCCCCGTACTTAATTTTATTGAAAGCGATGCAGCCGCGATATCTAGATCAGAGGTCTTCGACCGGTGGTCCGCGGTCCACGAAAGCTTTCGCTCGACTTGGATAGGACCCTGGACTTGGTCGAACGAAAACAAATAGTAAGCTAAAACAAAATAAACGTACATGGTGAGAAGTTAGAGTATTGCATCATGGATGTTGTGCATGAAATTTTGGACCCTCAAGCCAATAATAAACTAGAATATTCGTTCTTAACCTTTTTCCTACACTGACCCCCTTTAACTAAATAATTTTCTTCTTAGACCCCTTATATTTTTTTCTCCAATCTACAGCAGTTATACACATGCGATATTGTATCGACCCGCGGAGCTCTTAGCACGCATCCGCCATAGAATATCTAATCACAAAAAATATTTTTATTGGAAATTGTACTAGATTTTCAGTTGAAAAATCGTTCATAAAAAGTTCATAATTACTTTTGTATAATTGCTATAATTATATCTATTGCTTTAATACACAAATGCAAAGCAGAATGAAGATTTTCTTGCAATTTTTAGGCAATTAAGTGTTGCCTGTGCAACATGCAATGCATAGTGCATTCATATCGGAAAATCTTTATTTTAGAAACGCTAAATATCTTCAATATTTTCCCTCCGTCAGCAGTAGTATTAGTTATAGGAATATAAAAATTAAATAAAATTTCAATAATAAAATATAAATAATTATCATCGACCTCCAACAGACGCCTGGAACACTATATACCTTTTTTAAACTTTTTTAGACCCCCATGGGGTCCAACTGGACCACTAGTCACCATGACATACGAACTCAATATTTCCAGAATTTCCATCTTCGAGTTAAAAACTACTAAACATAGCAGCCGAATAGATGTTAATGCAGCGTTTCATATCTCAGAAAGAACGCTGCAAACTCGTATATCAAATGTAGCAGTGGATGTTGTCCCAACCAATTTAATTAATTAAAAAAATCTACTTTTTGATCGTCCCCGGCCTACAAAATACTTCTCTAATTTTCTTTGGGCCGCGGATATTAAAAGGTTAAAGAACACTGATCTAGATCATTGTTGTCTGGATATAGAAAAGGTCGACGGCTCACGCATGCGAACGCCGATAGGCCGAGTCTGGTTCAAACTCCGCCGAGTCGCGATCGATTAACGGAATGCACGCGAGAGGTGCAGCCCGGGGTCCAGGAAGGGGTGAACGCCCTCGGCGGAGGTCCGATATGCCAAATTCTAAAATAGCTTCCTATGGTGGCTGACTGGCCGTCTGACTGATGACAAGGATAAAAAACCCGCTGAGCATGTAGCATGAGCTCGGAGCTGGTCCTTGGGCGACCAGATTCGCGAGCGCCAACATCAAAACGTCACACAGCGCCGCCGCTTCCTGGTTCATTTATATTCGTCTGCCGATAACCGCATTACCCCGAGCGCTGTAATACACTGCGCATTATCACCGTGATGGATGGCCACACCGCCGGGGACACGCTCGAAGCCTAT
Organism: Philopotamus ludificatus; assembly: GCA_022495035.1. NCBI lineage: Eukaryota > Metazoa > Arthropoda > Insecta > Trichoptera > Philopotamidae > Philopotamus > Philopotamus ludificatus. Next base: position 41,989 of record JAGXCT010035865.1, on the reverse strand, counting down.
CCTCATCCTCAAGATCTGCAATAAAAACCCCCCAACGCATAATTTTTGATTGCCGATATGACGTCAATTGGTCGCTTCCTCCCAAGAAAGAGTTTTCCAAAGTCGCAACTCTCAAAAACTTACTCGAGTTTCGACGAAAATCGAAAATTACTAGTAGTAATTATCTGGCACTCTGCTGGAGTTTAAAAAATGGTAGCAATCACTTTAAATACGAAAGAAGACAACCAAAAAATAGTTTGTGGTCTCACCGAGTGAAAGCTGTATATTATAAAAGCTAACAAAATTAAATACTAAAATAGTATAACATGAGTTCATGCCGGATGAGTGGTACTAAGGAACATATGCTAGGACTTCCCCCCAATCGACTGCAATAAACCGTGGATAAGAAACCATTTTACAGTGAATATAGAATTCCAAAATTTTAAATCTTAGATATGCGGACAATACGACATTGATAGCCACAAACGAAGAAGAAATGGCCGATTTGCTCAAAAAAGTTATCTGTGAAAGTAAAAATCTAGGACTCGAGATCAACATTTCTAAAACTAAGTTGATGATTGTCGACAGGAGTAATCAGCTATCCAGTGGTTGAAGATTTTCTATATCTCGGACCACTAGGAGTTTGTGGTCCGAGATACGGAAATTGTGAGCTAGAGATAAGAAGGCGAATAGGGATGGCTAAAAATGCGAAGTTTACGAAAAACGTTTAGTGCAAAGTGGTATTCTCAATTTTTATTTACGGCGTAGAGACCTAAAAAATTGACGCATTTGAAATGTGGTGCTGGCGGCGTCTGCTGAGAATACCATGGACCGCTAAACGCACAAACGCGTCTGTCCTATAAAAAAGGGAAACTACAAAGAAGACCTACTTTCGAAAATATGTGTCAAAAGGATTCTTCGATACTTTGGGCATCTCGCCAGAAGAAACGATAGTCTGGAAGAAGTTGGTCGTGCTTGGAAACGTACAAGTGGGCATGGGAAGGGGCAGGGCGCCCACCCGCTGGAGCGACCAAGTGAAGACAGCCACAGGCTCCACCGTAGTAGCTGCGATGCGGAATGCAGAATGCAGAAAATCCTGGAGAGACAGAATCAAGAATCTTCGGAACAAGAATGATCACGATCCTTAGACATGAAGGTGTCGACCAAAGAAGAAGATAATTTTCAAAATTCATATATTATCTATTGAACTGCCGTATGGCACGCAGCTATTTTCGAGACTTATTCCATTCAAGGATAAATCATCCTTTTCTCCCGTCCTGACATTTCTTCATTCGCTTAACATGCCACATCTAGCGTAGATGTTTGAATTTACATAACCTAATTAAGTTCAACATCATTTTACTGTTGTCCTGTCTGATAGATAATATACTGAGACAACACGTGAATAAATTCTAGGAAAAATGATTTTACTCACTAAAAATTAATAACAATTGAGAAACACTACAGTTTATGCCTTCATCGATCATATCATCGTTAATCTAATCTTATTTATAACAGGTAGAAATAGAAAGTATAAAAATACTAAACATGTAAAATATGTTACCAGTATGCACATATTAATATAAGGAATTTATAATGAGTGGAAATCATTTTTCAGATGTTTATTGTCTCTTATTGCTTTTGGCACAGAATTTCAAAAAATATCAGTTTATAAATAATAATAATTTAGGTTAATATAGGTTTTCCAGCCTTTTTCCTACTTTGGAGAAAAAAATGTAAGGGGGTCTGGTTTATGACGATGATTATTTAGTTCAATCTACAGCAGTGAATCACATACGGTGGCCCGCGGGTCCGCGGAGCCTTTTGCACACCCCTACTGTGTGCAAAACTCAAATACAGAATTAAAGATTTCAATGAAACGTTGCAAACAATTGCCTTAAGACAACCAACGAACTTCCGTATGAAGAAATACATTATTATAAAGTTCATCATTAATTTGGAATTGCTATAATTAGCTGTAATTGTGTTTATTGCTTTTATACACAAATGCAAAACAGAATGAAGATTTACTTGCAAACCTTTGGCAATTAAGTGTTGCCTGTGCAACACGCAATGCCCTAGAATGCACACGCAGAATATCGAGAAAAAATTCTTTTATTTTTGAAACGCTAAAAATCCTTTATATTCTCCTACTATTGATGATGTACCATTAGAAGATGCAGCAGTAATATTGGTTAGAGGAATTAAAAAAAGAAAAATATACATATATTAGGTCGTTTATAAATAACTTCCGATTCAGGTAGACAGTTTCTATTGTTTGGATTTACACCCAGTGAGTCACCCGACGATTTGGGAATTTAAACAGGCACTAGTGCTAGAGCGACGGCCGAAAAGATATGCAGTGTATACGGTGAAAGCCTGATAACTGATCGGGCTTAGAAGATGATTCTTTGAGAGATGAACCAAGGGAGGGTCGCCCTTCCGACAACGATGACGACATTGGAACAAAATCCACGACAAACGGCAAGGGAGTTGGCGGAGAGACCCAATACGTCACAATTTACAGTTTATCGATACCTGGAAAATTTGGGGAAAGTCAGCAAGTTCAGCAGGTATATGAGTACCACATAATCTCAATGACCGAAATAAGACAGACCTAATGTCTATTGCCACAAGTCTGCTCTCACGGAATAAAATTGAGCCTTTTTTGGACAGGACAATAACAGGCGATGAAAATGGATCACCTATAAAAATATTGTCAGCAAAAAACAATGGTTGGATCAGCAGCTGCAAAGTTATCATGAAAACTACTGGAAAAGCGTCCTGCACTCGTCAATCGGAAAGACGCTATCCTGTTACACGATAACGTCAAGAAAAAATTGTGGAGCTCAACCGGTCTGTTTTGCCACATTTACCCTACTCTCCAGATCTTGCTTCTACGGACTACCACCTTTTCTGTCCCTTAGATATTTTTTTGAATGGAAAAACTTTAATTAATGATGAACAAGCCAATCACGGTCTCGATACTGTCTTTCAGTCCAAACCCACCAAATTTTATGAGGAGGGGAACGATAAAAAAATCGGAAGTTATTTATGACGCAACCTAATATATTGACCGTAAACTATAAATCTTTCAAAGAAAAGCGCAATGTATATCAGTTTCGTGGTCAACTATTTGTGTTTTAATTTCCGTTTCTGTGCGTTTTCTATGAGAAGAACCGAATTAATTCGTTTCCGACTTTAAATATAACGTTATCGTTTCATTCATACGGACGGACGGCGTTGGGTCGGAGAAAAATTAAACATAAAAAAATTCCAGCGATCAAAGAAGTGACAAATATTTAGATAGCTCTTCAAAGTAAATGTCTTGAGAAATGGATACAAGTACGCGCGTCTGTCGCGTTCATCACGACAGATATATTCGTTTGCTCAGCTAAATACTTTAACTGGATGGCATTCCAGAGCCGATTGCAAAATATAAATAGTGGAATTTATAGATTGCGTTAAAAGTACCTGCGGTTATCAATTACTTAATCACACAGTCGAGGACACGATAACAGGTGTAGGCCGAGAAGACTCCGACTCTAAACAAACATATACATTTTTCAACGGCGGCGCGGGGCAACTCACCAATAGTGAAATGGGTTTTTTATTGAAATTAAATGCGTTGCCAAATAATCACAGGTTTGCCGTCCGTCCGCTCATTCATATCTTTTTTGTCGGATGAATTAAAACACTTTAAATTATAAGAAAAATGTTAATTTTATACAATTTAACAATATTGGAATGTTGTACCTATTAGAATTAACAAGGCATCGGGCGACCTTCGTTATGATACGATGTCGTAAGCCGGTCGTGTCTCCTGAAAGGTACCAAAATATCAAAACATGGCATCGTTCGCCGCGTTGTTTAAAAAAAGGTTTCACCCTCGCATGCCCCCGACAGTTAATAGCGTACTCTTATGCATATTTTTTTCTCGGCCGACAAGGATATAAAAGGTAACCGCGACCGCAGTAAAAGCTCTGCCCCTAAAAAAAGGCACGAGAGCAACCACGGTTACGGTAAGTTTTCGAGGATAATGATAGCGACCATAGTTCGATGAACTCTTAGGAGATGCCACAAAAAATTGAACCCTATTGCAACTGGCGGCGGGTGCATTCGTCGGCGTCTGCGCGTGTTCGGGCACGCGTGCCGCGGAATAAGAACTAGGGGAACGCGTGCCTGGCAATAAATTTTACTAAAAATAAATTATTCCAATGAAAAAAATCTAGGAAATCTCTAAACGACGACGGTTCTTAAACGGCACCATCTATTTTGATAAAAAAATATACAAAATTATCGGGCATTTTTAAATAATGTATACATTAATTAATACCGGCGATCATAAAAAGATTAAACTCTCTGAAGTATTGACTATTTTTCAGGAACGAAACCATTTATTTTTTTTAAAAACATATTTAGCAGTATTGTAAAAAAATATGGACGTATATTCTTATCATCTCAAATTTAAACTAGTATAATATTTCTTTTTATAACCAATGTTTACTTATATGAAAAGTGCTTGGAGTAATTCAAAAACTATAAAATGGGCAATGGCGTGGAGTCATGCGTTATGTTTTAATTAGAAAAATACAAAAAAGCGGCTGCTGAGTGAATGCTTAATTATATGGAAAGAAGAGAGGATCTTAAACGAAATACCTTATAAATATACCACAGTGAACCAAAAAATATTTGCATTATGGCTGTCAACTCGACTGTAGTAGTAATTGTATAAACTTGCATGCATAGTTAGCGTTGTTAAAAAAATATTATAAAAAAATAAAGCACATGACTAATAAAAGTAAATGATGGCATTTGAGTTGTGGTACTGAGTGTTTCAAAATTAAAACAAGTCGAAAATAACAGGGCAAAATGAGCAAATCCCGATTCTCATACAGATATTCGTGAGATTGTTTCAAATCATTAATAAAAAATAAGATATTAGCATCGGAAATGTGATTTACTACAAACTACGAAAGCACTACTGCCCTTAGTTGCTTATGAGAAACGTATCTTTAACGTTTGAAATGTAGTGCTACCGAAGAATGTTGAACACGTCAAGAATACAACCGTCCTTCAACTTCGTTGCGATATTTTTGTGATTTGATATTCTATGGCGGATGTGTGCAAAGGGCTTCGCGGGTTTATGAAGAAAATTATTTAATTAAAAGCGGTCTATGTATGAAAAAGGTTGGGAACACCTAAATATTAATCTAAATTATTAATATTTATAAACTGATATTTTTCGAAATTGTGTGCCAAAGACAATAAACATCTGAAAAATCATTTCCACTCATTAATATGTGCATACCGGTGATATATTTTACATGTTTAGTATTTATTACTCTCTATTTCTACATGTTATAAATGAGATTAGATTTTTTATAAAGGCAATACGTAATTGGCATAACAGAATAACCCAGGTCGCAAATCACGTATAAAACACAATAGTAAGTAAAAAAATTACATATATAGCCATAAAGAAGGGAATAACAATAAAGAAAAGAAAAGAAACATAAAATATCTACAAAACGGCTATATTTAACATCAAATATATCTAAATATCCGTCCAAGTGGTTGAGAGAGTTATAGCTCTGGTTACCGGAGAGTTTCTGAGCTATGTGTGCATGCCATTTACACGACATATTGAAAAATAGAAAAATCCAGAATATCAATCAAATTATGGAACATATCAAGAATGCGTGATTGGAATTACAGAATAAACCTCGGGTTATTCTGTAATTCCAATCACGCATAAAAACATAATAAAAAATGTTAAAATGCCGTCATTAATTAATATCCATTATATGAAATTATATAATCTCAAAAAAGTCAACGAAATGCCCATATTTAACATAAAAATATCTACATGGTCGGTCAAGTAGTTGAGCAGAGTAATAGTCTTGCTCACTGGAGAGTTACTGAGAGCACCTTGGTCCTCACATTTGGCGGAAGAAAAAAGCACAGCGAACGAGCTCGATGGTAGGTAGGTGGCGCCCATAAGGGCAACGTACAGATCAAGGCACGTTTCAACCAATAGCTTGAAGAAGTGCTTGCCGCTATATTGACATTCTTCTCGAGAGTTACATGCAACCCTACCCTATGCTGGAGGTGAACTTGGGTAGAATCCACCTCCTCATCTTAGGCTGATTCAAGACGTCATAAGGTCTATATAATGGAACCTGATTCACGCAAGCTTTGAACCAATGTATTGTATAGCACTCGTATGACTAAGGTGCTACGAGTGTGATGAGAATTTCTCAAGACGAAGCCCAACATTCTTGATGATCTCATGCACACGTCCGATACATGTAAACTAAATTTTAACTTAGAATCAAACAAAATACCCAGATCTTTAACAGACGATTGTTTAGGAAGAGTTACGTTCCCAAGTCTGTAATTAGCCATGATATGATCATTGAAGGCTTTGGTGTTTCTCAATTATTAATTTTCCCAGTCAAAACACGTAAAATATAATACATTTGACACATCATTCGTAGACTAAAGTATCGCCCTTTGCAGGGGAGATTGGGGAGATGATTGATTATAATTGTTCCAGCTCGCCAAAAACAGGACATGTAGATCGCCTACGTCCGAAAACGAACAAGGCACCCGAAGGAGATCTTCATATGGGTAGGGCTGCTTTTATGAAACTAAAATAATGTTAAATAATAATAACCAAACTAAAGTTCAATATGGAAAAATTAGGATAAAATCTTTAGAAAAGATTTATTAAACGTCGAGAGTGCGTGTTTTCACATCGCGAACCCTATTAAAACAGTGTTACTCGATGAAAAGATGAAAGCAAAACTACGGATTCAGTGCAGAAGACTATCATTCAAGGAAGTCGCGGTCTTGCATGACAATGCACGTCCGCATACCTTTCCCACAAGGTCGACGCTCTGCAAAAATGTATTTTTTAAGTGTTAAAGTGTCCTTTTAGTGTCGATCTAACTCCAGGGATCTCTTGTCTGTCTTAAACCAGCCAGTATAATGACAGTTTCTGATTTTCGGAGGCGGAGTATTTTTTGAAGAAAAAGCCGTACTCCGGAGCGAGAAAAGTTTGCCGATCCCGGCGGCAGGTGAGTGCGCAGCGCCGCGCGCGCCCAGCTCAGGAAGCTCCTAATTACTGTGGAATTCCATTCAATAAAAAGAGCCGGCCACAGTTTACCGCTCTTTTTACCGCTCATTCCTCCTACTTTACCGCGTGTCAATCGGAGAGTAGCGCTCTCTTAACACGCGCCCGGCATTTGCATCGCAATTTTTAATTATCGGACACTTACCGAATTTAGACGTTCGCCAATCTTTCGCGCGAAACGAACCGACGCGCCAAATTCCGGTTGATGAAGAATTTATATAAATCCCGCCGATATTTAGGCATATCTCGATCTAAATCACCGAGCGTCCGCATATCGCATGACATTTTGGGCGAATCATTGAAAACAACTTTTAAGCCTAGATCCTTTGATGGGAACTAAGAAAAGAAAAATTATCTTACTCCTAGAGGAATGTCCTGCTCGTCCAACAAATTTAACACTAAGGAATATAAAATTAGCTTTTTTCCCATCAAACTCTACCAGTGAACTGCAGCCAATGGACTTGGGATAATCCGTGCTTTTAAACATTACTACCGAGAATATGAGAGATCCCAAGTTAGTTAGGGCATGGGGTGAAATTTAAGAAATAACGATCAGAAATTGTTTTCGAAAAGCTGGAATCGTTAAGGAACAAGAAGATACTAGCGATGAGAGCATAGTAGAATATATTATGGCGTACAATGCTATTGATAGCTGGGAACAAATTCCTACCGAAACTTTACAAAATTACATGGACCTCAATATAGTGGACAGTCACATCCACGTAAAACTTATATTATATCTGGTAAAAAAAAAAAATTTAATCCATCCAATTTCAACAAAAAAAGATGCTATGAGGCATATTGAGGACCCTAACCCTTTGATTAGTGAGTACTTTTTAAAGCACACACGTCCTGGGAGTTAGTTAATTTTGCAACTTTTTTTTATTTTTTTTGTTTTTAAAATATGATTTATTTATCATTCTTTGTGTTTTTATGGCAAATTAATAAATAAATCACTATTTCTCAATCTTTTTTTACCGGAAAACTTTATTTATTTTGCAATTCGATAATTATTTTGATCCATGAAATTCCTTCACCCATTGATAGTAATTGATGTATATAGTAAAAACACATGTGATTCTCAACATTTTATGAAAGCAAATATTTTTTATTGTTTACTATTTTTTTTATAAAAATTGTATCTTTGTTGTCTGTATCGATCCATTTTTGCAATTTTGATTTTGCAGTGATGAATTTTCGAACGGAATAATGTGTGGAGTGAAATCATTTTCTTTCTTCTGTTTGACGACGCTTAGATGCTGAAGATTGTGGAGCCTCTTCTGATTCTGAATCTTCATCAGATGAAATATTCATATGATATAATATATCATCTAAATCTTCTATAACATCTTCGTCTTCACTTTTCATTAAGACATCATCTATGTATTCTTCACTTAATTTTTGAGACATATCGGGGTTATATATTCATAATGATTATATTCACAATTCACAATTTTGGAAAACAATTTATTCAATATTTTGGACAATGAAATCAAATATGTAGAGCGATCTTATCCCAAAGCGGGCTCAGAATAAACGGACTAAATAAGTTGACGCAATTTTTGTAAAAAGACGTGTGTCGTTTCTATATACATAATAATATAGAACACTAGTTCATACACAAGAAAAAAATTGTCATTTTTGAAACAATCGATTGATTTATGTTACGTTGTTAAGAGTCAGTTCATAACCAATACAAAATAAAAGATGTTTTTAGGGTTGAAACAGTTCATTTATATATTTTTAAATGTGTATATGCAATAAGTAGGAAAGAATTTTATCAACAAAAGAAACCCTTCCTTGCACAAACACAAATGCGTACAATATAACATCTGGAACTCGACATAAATACGAACGATTTATGTGACCATTCAAATGGTATAACACGACTGACTTAATTGACTAGATTTTTTTTACGGTTGAGACAATTGTTGACTTTTTAGAATCAATAAAAAATATTCTATACCTCTAATGAAAAATTACTATGTAATTTGTGGCAAATAGCTCTTTATACGAGATATATATAAAACATATATTTATTCCGTTTTAATTATTGCTTTACTGCCAAAAATAATATCAATAAAATTCTTTTCAAATTTGCATATTATTAGTGAATCTATTTATTGTATATAAAATAAGAAATAATAACGTTTTGCTCGAAATTATAAGCGTGGCATTAAAAATAAAGCGACATCGGGTGTGGCCGTACATGTACGGCGATACTCATCAAAGGGTTGAAAGCTTTCCTATTGATTTATAAAATCCAAAAAGCTGTTAACCAGCACAAAAATATGTATGGTCCCTTCAAAAAACTTAAAAACGGGGTTTTACTGTATTTTGTTTTTACATTTTCCATGTTTTTAACATGTAATAAATATCGAGCACACCAAAACACGTGAAACATTTTCGATGATCAAAAACCAATGTATCAGGTTGTTCGGAAAGTAATTTTTTTTTTTTTATGAAAATGATGGACGATTTTTTATAGTGATTAAATATTTTATTGAATTATTAATTGTCCAATACCTTTTGCCATCTTTCTGACAGTAGCATGATTCCACTCTCATATATTCTTTGTTCTTTACTGGCAAAAAACTGATCCAGGTGATTTTTGACCTCCTCATTTGAAGTAATGGTTTTACCGTTTAAAAAAATTGTAGAGACCGGAACTAATAATAATCAGAAGGTTCCAAATCTGGAGATTATGGTGTGTTTGGCAGTATATCCCATCCGAGCTGTAAAAGCTTTCTGGCGAGTAAACAAACTTGTATGAGGTCTCGTATTATATTAGTGGAACACTACACCTTTTCTATTGATCAATTCTGAACTTTCTGTTTAAGTAAATTATTCAATTTTTCCATCTGATGACAGGACACTTCAGAACTGATCGTTGTGTTGTCCGGTAAAAGCTAAAAAAAACGATTCCTTTGAAATCCCACAACAGATAGCATCACCTTTTTATGAATATCGGCTTTTAGTCTTTGAGTCGGTCCATCTTTTTTACTCCATGATCTCTTGGGTTTAACATTGTTGTAGACAACCTATTTCTCGTCCTCAGTGATGATGCTCAAAAATGGATCATTTTCTTGACGTTTGAGAAGCAAATCACAGACGTCAACGCGACGGCACAAATTTCTTTCCGTAAGAACATGAGGAACCCATATGTCGAGCTTTGAGATTAAACCTAGGCGTTTAAGATAATGATGAACGGTCGAATTTAACACATTTAATCTCTCAGCGATCTCGCGAGTTGTTATTCGTCGGTTTGCATCAATTAATGCCCTTATTGTGTCTTCATCAGCTTTAACAAGTGTGAAGTTGGCTACGATAAATTACAATTAAGTCATCTGTTAGGAAAAAATGAAATGAATTTCCGAACAACCCAATAGCTACCGATGCCAAGATATGTCAGGGTCAACTACACCAACCTCAAATTCCTTATATCTTTCGATAAAACTTTGCACATATTAAATATTTTTTGTTTTATTTTATTATTTAGTGTGTGTAGATTTGTGCACTATTGCAGATTGTGTCATACGTTTTTATATGCCGCTTCCTATTCATGTCTAATCGAGCGACATTTGAGGAACGTAGCGGTATCCTTTATTGGTTCCGAATGTCCACGTCCATCAACAGCTTAATATAAACAAGGTTAACGATTATTTTGACGAACGCGGACGTGACGTTATGTAGCAGAAACTTAGTTAATTAAAAGACGATGAAAATATACACGAATTTACTTTGCTTATCAATTCGTTAAACGGATAAGTGCAACCGAGTCAACATTTAATGCAAGGACAACGAGAGAATTATATAATCGACTAATCAATAAATGTTCAGTTACATTTATTTATTTATATAAAGATGAATGAATGACATAATATAAATATAAAGACCTGAGGGTGGTGGATTATATAACCCACAGTCACTCCCTGGCCAGTGTCATAATGAATTCATAGAGTTTATCATCATAATAGATTGTTTGTTAACTATATAATTAATTTAGTTACATACAGTGAAACCACGTTTTTAAGGTTTTGAAGGGACCGATAAAAAAACGTAATTAGAGGGAAAATGTAGATTTGAGGTTGGCTGTGTAATGCAATGCATCCAAAATAGACCTCATTTTTTGGGATTTTCTCGTCGTTTTAATTTTAATATTAATATTTGTACCAGATATTATCGGTAGTAATGTTTAAACGCACAGATTATTCCCTGTCTAATGGCTTCAGATTCACTAGTACAGTTTAGAGGGAAAAAGGCTTATTTTATATTCCTCGGTCTTAAATTTGTTGGACGAACAGGGCATCTATTTAGGAATAATTTTTTTCTTCTTTTATTAGCAATTTTGAAGTTATCATTTATATTATATTCATTTCAAACATTTTAAGTCGTTTAATGATGATTTCGTATGCCATTCTTTGAGTGCTCGTGGTTGTTGAAATTGCCTTCGTCCTTTCGGAGTACGCCAAGAACAGCATTAATTGGGTACGTAATCCTTAAATATGTTTATAAATTGATTTGAATTAAATTTTTCGAACGTAAGTTGCGGAAAATAAAAAACGTAAATTTATCATTTTTTTATAACTATTAATCCACTTTCCATCATTTCTGAGGAACGTGACCATGTGCATGATTCCCCTTATGGAGGACGATGGACATGGTTTTCATGGGCATATATAGCAGGTACTAAATGTACTAAAATAAAACGGGATTGTAAAAATTTAACGCAAATAGCGGAAAAACGTGAATATGACCTCTTGTGACTTAAAAAACATGAAAGAACGACGGTCTGCAAATAAAGACAGAATCACCGATGCTTATGATGCTGGAACATCAGACCTCCGATCATTGAGAGGCTCAAATGGGGCCAAATGAAATGTATTTAGCATCAAGCCCCAAAAAGTCAGCATCCGCCACTGACCAAAGGGGCTAAAGGGCTTTGATTTTAGGAAAAGTGCTGACATACGTGTGTATGTATGCAGATGGAGACTACTTTGAATGGGAATAAAATTTCTTGTATGTTTTTTATCAAAGTTAGCACATATTCGATTGAAATATTAGTACAAAAAACGGTTTTAGATTCGTCTGCAATCAACGTATTCCTCGCAGGCACTTCGATGATCGTTACCCCGCACCGAGAGAGGAAGCCGGCGACTATTTAAATCTGCAGGATGTTAATTAAACACAGTCCCATTTGCAACATGGCGTAGTCCACCAACATTCCGATGTTTGCCGCAAACTTGCGTAAAATGATAACTTTTTATTGGCTTTCGCAATGCACAATCTCAGCGCATTCTAGAGCGGAGGTAAACAAACTTAGCCGCGCGTGTGTGAATGCTTGCGTCACAGTGCAGAACCCTCGCACGCGTAGCGAGGGCCGAACTGCGAGACGCAGGATGCAAGACACGAGACGCAGGACGCAGGGCGCAAGACACGGGACACGCCGCGCCCTGCCGCCGGCGGCCTCGCAATTAGCCGCGTCACGTCCATTGTATTATTAGATGTAATGGACAATGCTTTGGCGATGCGTCCGTTGCGTAACGCACTGCGCTAAATGAAGAATGCTCCAATATTGGAACAGTGGGCAGAGATGGGTCGAGTGCTTGCTCGGTGCAGCTTTGTGCGCCCGGCTTTGCATTCCATAACGCAGCGAACACCAACTCGAGTCGCGTGATTAAATTCGTTTATTTTGTACTGTAACCCAGTGTGTCGAGCGACTATTTTATAAATAAAACGTTGCAAAATTACTTCAAATTAACCTAAGACAGTGCTTCCCAATTACTTTCAGGGCCCCCTAAATCTGAAAGAATTAATTCCCGCCCCCCGCCCAAAAAAAAATATT
>JAGXCT010035865.1:0-23367 GCA_022495035.1 Philopotamus ludificatus | reverse complement strand
CAGAAGAAACGATAGCCTGGAGAAGCTCGTCGCGCTTGGAAACGTACAAGGACGCCCGGGAAGGGGCAGAGCGCCAAAGTGAAGACCGCCACGGACTCCACCGTAGTAGCTGTGATGCGGGACGCAAAATGCAGAGAAATCTGGAGAGAAAATCGAGAAGATTCGGAATAAGAATAATCACGATCCTCAGACATGAGGGTGTCGAGTAAAGAAGAAAATGGGGCTATTAATTATCATGGACACAGAAAAATATATTAGGTGATTTTAATTTAATACTTGTTCCATGTGCTTTCGAAAAGAATATTTATTTGTATGGATAAAACCCAAAAAGCATAAGTTTTGTAAATCCTAAGTCAGGGAAATGGCAATACCGTTTTTAGTAGCAGTATATAAGATTCCGTAATTAAATGGAAAGAACGAGGGGGAGTGAGGCTGCTAACAGGCAATGTCTAGACTCGGCAGTTTTGCATCAATCGGCATACTTTTTGCAGAAAGCACAATTACGAAGCGTAAGCCACGATGTCTAGTTTAAAAAGGCGGTGAGTGGAAAGAAAAAGAAAAAGCAGGACATCCAAAGGACGCAGCAGAGCAGAAGTGAAGGCCGTGCGAAGAGGTCGCCACCGTCCGGTTGGCGTGCCGCTACACAGACACACGCACCACCTGCCCAGTGGGCGTCCGACCCGCATACCGGCGGCGGCTCATTCAAGTGCACCAAAGTGCATCGCTGATGCAATTTTCACGTAATCTTTATTTAATACACCGGCGGCTCATGATTACTGTAACGCGCGTAATAGCTTGTCATTGGCGCGCCGAGATATGGATACAACGGACGCCGTCCGGAGAGAGCGTCGGGGGCGTCTGCAGATTATGATAACTGGTGATTTCAGAAGTAAAAAATTGCATTACCGTATTTAGTCAATTTACATATTATTACGAAACTAACGACATACATCGGGATGTCAGAAGTAAATAGACGCGCGAAAAAATCTGAGAACAATAGTTTTAGGTAGCCAGGACCCTTGTTCGATTATAATCAATAATCAGTTGCATTTCCGAAAGGTCCTGGATACCAGGATCCCTTGAGATTAACAACTCCACATGCGACCGAATATCGGGCATTTCGAACGCGGTCTAATGCGATATCTCTGTCAAATTAAACATCCCATTATCGACTGTAAATAGGATGATTATCTAGTTCAAAAGAGTTGTAAAAACGTATGTTTCTTGAAAATCGGGTAGACCTACGATTGAAAAAAAGATTGGTGGTACAAACAATGGTTGGTGTCCCAAAATCTCGTAGATAAGGTTGCACAGATGATGAATCTGTTCTAAAAAACAGTGCAAAGGCAACTTCATAGTTTTGGGCTTAAGTTCCAGAAACAATCCCGATACAATTAAGTCCCAACTATTAAAAACTATAATATAAGGAAAGTCGATACTGCCAATTCAGTGATAGTGAACGAGTATGGGTGTGAAGACGTTCCGCAGACCTATTAGAAGATATTCTAAAGTACCGTGAAATTTGAAGGAATAAGTGCAATTTGGCATGGCGGAAGATCAGAATCAATATTCTGTAATAGAAGTTTAAATTCCGAATAATTGATTGGTGTTTTAGAACATTGACTTATCCCATTGTTTGGCATGTTTTACAAATAAATATGCACAAAAACCCAGCAGTAAAAATAAGTTGATGACATTTTTAACTGAAAAATGGACTAAAAACCCATTCATTGGAGAGAATCTAAGAAATCAAAGTCTTGCTTTTTTTTAATATATGTAATATGGAGCGTCTATTTACTTGTGACACGCAAGTGTATAAAGTATACTTGTGGAAAAAATGGAAAATTATTTTTAGCCAAAAATATCACGTCCATTCAATTATTTTTTCGTTGTCGTTAATTAGGGATGTGTATGTAGTCTAGAGTGGTAGCCAATGTAGGTTCTATAGAATTTAACAACAGATTTCAGACAGTTTCGTTTGGTTTATTGGACTGTACAGACAGGAAGACAGGGGAGTCTTAATAAAATTCTCAAAACCACGTCAATATTCGGATACAAAGTAATCAAGTTATTTTGGCACAAATTATTTTAAATAACCAAAGGTTTTGTAGAATATTGTGACATTCAGAGCATAATGTAATTCTTCTTGAAGATCGTTTGCATTTATATCTGATTCATTTTCTTCCAAAAGTATTGACTGGATACTGATACAATAATTTTCTAGCGGTCATCTATATCTCTGAGTTTTTAAATGTTACATAGTGTCATAGAAAGCGAACTTATTCAAAAAATTAATGTCCAGAATTGAAAGGTTTATTTTAAATTTATTCTCCTCTGTTAAGGACTCTTTGACAGCTTGTCCATAGTCAAATTGACGTTTTTCCTTATGCCTCTGATTTAATTATCGGCAGAAAATTCTGCACTACAATCAAGATTCGCTGCAATATCGTCTATAACTTTTCGCTTTTTGTATGGCTTCTGATAAATTGATAGTTACAGATTGCAATAGCTTAGAGACTGAATTTATTTTAAATAAAATTTTATGCCAAAAAATTACACCGCAAATTTGCAATTAATATTTTTTTGCTAACCCTCTAACTTTAGTTCTTGCATCTCTGTCGACGCCTTCTATTATTTGGAATAATGAATTAAAGATTTCGTTTTGAAACCACAAAAGTTTCGACACCCCGACAAAATTATATGGACCTCGACATTAACGTGATAACATCTGAATTTATGGATATCGATGATATAGTGGACAGTCACATCCACGTAAACCTTCGTCCAGCCGATGAAGAATTATCTGTCGAAGATGAGGTAAACTTAATCCATCCAATACCAACAAAAGTAGATTAAGTTTTTTTTATTGGTCCCTTCAAAAACGTAAAAACGGGGTTTCACTGTATTATCATATTAAGGTAAAAACGTGTTCATTTTGCATCGTTATAATTTTAACAGTTTATATTAAGCTGTTAGTTCCCTTATCGGCAAAACCAGCAGTCGCTCGAAATTGAGAGGACGACTAGCTATTTCGATGAGTAAATTGGGATAAGCCAGTTCTATTCCGCCACATACATAACAAAATAAATGTATCGGCTATTCCGAGAGTGCTGATGTAAAATTGTGGATCCATCGTGGTATTTACATATGTACTATGTATTTATGATGTTCGATATGAAATGCCATCGAAGGATTTGTAGTTTGCTGATAAACATTGCCACCGATAACGCGGAACAGAGAGTTTGTTCTCCATTTTTTGCAAACGCGTAGAGGACGAGTCTCGCGTTTGGCGATTATTTTCCTTAACAACGCGCGCGTTACATATTAACCGGGACGTAAATAGATCGAGATCCTACGGGTTTAACGTCCGCGCCAGCGCCTAGGGTCCCCGAGATCGACCAGGTACAGGTCTAATCCTGTTTGTGTCCGCTAATTTAGATGGAGCAAGAAGCGACTCGGCGGACCAGTCTGGACTGCGGGCTAAATATGAGCTGCGCTATAAATCATCGAGTTCTTTTCCCCGAGACAAGTTGCAGAAATTTAACGACTCGCGCTTGTCATAACTCGATTTGCGCGGAAAACGGTGGGATTCGCCGGCGATAACGATATTCGAGTCGGCCGTATAGAAAATGGAGCAGCGGTGGAGAGCCGGAGTCTGCGGCGGGAGGAGGGGGCGGGCGGGAGGGGGAGCCGCGTGAAGGAATGCGGCCCCGGCGTCCCGCCTCCTGTCCCTCCGCCCCAGTGGCCCCTCCGGGAACACACGCAGACTCGCTCAGCTGCCGACTCCCAACATTGTTCGGCCGGCGATCTATTTATTTTGATTTCCTATGCACGATAACGTTAATAGGAGAGACGCATCTACTGTTGAATGCGACATAACTCGACGAGAGATTTATGGCGTGCGTACGAGACATCTTCAACTCGACGTCGTCAAAATACGGAACGATACAGGGTTGCCAGTGTTTCAAAATTATTTGGATGAAAATTTCTAGACAATTTGATGCAACATTTAAGACTTTTTGTATGATCCTCTAATCGAAAATAATGAAGAATCCCTTTAAAATTGTCTATTTATATAAAGAATGCTTCCTCTCCACTTTCTATTCAGCTTTAGACTAGCCAGCGTATAGTAGAGCACTTATATTTTTTCAAAATGTCAGCCGTCGAAAATGTCGATTTCGCGCGTCACTTACGCGTCATATAGATTTGTAAAATAATCCAAAATATCGACCAAATTATGAACCATATCATATATAACTATTTTTGTTCTTAGAATAACCTACTTTTAGCATTTTAAGTCAGATATTGATGAAGAATTCATCACTATCTGGACTTGAAATGCTGGGGTATATTTTCATACATTAATTTCGTAAAAAATAAACCCCATCGGACAGCGAAGTTGATTTCGAGTTGCCGTGACGGATCGGTTAATAACTTCGAAGCCAGAAATTCATAAAAAAGTAACGCTTTGTGTTTGGTGGGATTGTAAGGTTATTTTATATTTCGAACTCTTAGAACGTAATTAAAATTCAACATCGGACTTAAAAACATAGACCAGAATTGGTAAACAGAAAATAGGTAGTGTTTTATCGCGATACCATATGTCGCGATGATGACCCAAAATTAGTTTAATGAATTGAATTAGGGTGTTATAAAGCACTCTTCGGGTAATCCAGAACAATTTAAAAAAAAATATGCAATAGAGCCAATAAAAACTTCCCTTAATGCATCGTTTGCTTCAAAATCAAGTGAGTTTTACTCCGATGGTATTAGTGAATAGATGGAAAGGTGAATATGAATGTAAGGAGATTATTCAAAACCTTTACATCAACCCAATACATTTTCGTTATGACATTTAGCTACAACGGTCATATTGATGTGTAAATGAATATTTTTCGAGAAAAACGAAAAATCCGCGTATTTTTTTGTATTAAACACCGTTCTTATTAAGTGTGGTAATGCGTGGAATAACGTTTTTGGTTGTTTTCGGAGTTATTGCCATTTGAGTGGAGTAGGACGCGGGAGGAGGCTGCCCACGTCGCCGTGTCCCTCCCCTCGCCCCCCGGCCGGCCCTCGTCCGGAAGGTTGGGGCCGCGTGTCGGCGGGCGCGACGCCTTCGAATGAGGTCGCATTGTGCAACGGCGATAAAGGGCATCGTAAAATGTTTCATAATGGTATCAGCGCGGATTCGTCAACAGTGACGGAGTGTCCGATAAAGGCGAGCACAGCTGCGGTCGGTGCGGCGGAGGTGGGACACACCGGAGAGCGACCGCATTCCTCGCCCATTGCCTTAAATGTACGGAGGCGCTTCTGCAAATCGCGCGGTGGCTGCATTCTGGACTTGGAGCGCCCGGTCAATGTCACCGCGGCCACCCGACTAATCGCGGGATCAAATTATGCGAAGGAGCTGGCGACCCTATCAAACCTTCGCGAGGAAGTTTAGGAGGAAGGAAGCAAATTCGAGGATTTTGTACAAAGAAATTGGGGGAAAATGCACGAGTGGTATTAAAACGGTGGGTCTTCAAACAACATTCTCCAATGTCCAAAGATACGTGAGATTTCATAATAAAAAACACGGCCAATTGTCAAATTACATCGGCTATATTCGTTCAATTGTCATAGTTTTTGTTGTTATATCGGTGTCCTTGTCCAGACATATGAGCCGGTATTTTTGAAAGTGATATAACTCCATTTATGAAAAAAAAATGATTAGATAAAGATATCATCTTTTTATATTCAAAATTTCACTGTCAATGGTGTACAAGATCCGTAGTTGAACTGTATAAATGTTGTGTTAAGTGGAATAACTCTATTTGCACTAATCATAATTGAACAAGTTTTTCTAGCATTAATTATCCTTTTATATCAAATGAAGCGAGAGGATTTTGTCTTTAACAAACCCCTAGAAACGGACATAGAAATTATACATTGGCTAAAGATATGCTGATCGAGGTTAAAAAAGAATGAACGATATATTTTTGTTTATAAAATTTCTATGAAAGACAATAAATTTATTTCGAAAACGAGACTTGGGCAACATAACTACTTCAATACCCAAGACAAGAGAGAAATATAGAGAAATAATATGTTTTTTGACTTACATACTTCCGATAAACCATACCATTGATTTGTTAATTTGTTATTGTTATTATTTTCTTTAATATTTTTATTAATTATTTTTGCATAATAAACTTTAATATGTTGACAATTTAATAAAATAGCTGAATTAGTTAGCGTATGCCAATATTTTTATATTTATGCAAACGCAAACCCTTAAATATCATGTAAATAAATGGAATTATACTACTTTCAAATATAACGGCTCGTATTGGCAGTCATATTGGATTACTTTAATGTTAGCTGTCGTAAGGTTTTACATGTTTTGGTGTCCTCGGCGTTTTTTTTATTCGTGGAAAATATGGAACAAAAAATTTGCAAAAAGGTACAGAGTTTTCGCGAAGATACCCCCTTTCGGTCTCGTCAAAAACCAACCACAGTGTGGTAGAAGTAGATAGTAGCGCGAAAAAAATAGGTTCTGTGATTGCCTTGTGGTTCCAATTCCAATTGGACAGGTCTTGGAACAATTGGTTTAGGTAACCAGGACTCCTGTTGAATTAAAATTAATAATCAGTTGCATTTCGGAAAGGTCCTGATAGGATCCTGACCAGGATCGCTTGAGGTTGACAATTCCACGCGCGGCCGAATTACAGGGCAATTTGAGTGCTGTTTAAGCTAATGTGAAATCTTTGTCAATTTTCATGTGTCTGAAGATCGTGGCCATTCTCGATCCGAATCTTCTTGATTCTGGCTCTCTAGGATCCTCAGCATTCCGCATATAGTATCGCAGCTACTACGGTGGAGCCCATAGCGGTCTTCACTTGGTCACTCCTGCGTCCTTGTACGTTTCGAAGCGCGACTAACTTCTCCAAGCTATCTAGCAAGATGTCCAAAGTATCGATGCATCCTTTTGAGGCATGTAGTATAAAGTCCGTTATCTTTATCGTTCCTCATGTCTTCAGGACAGACACGTTTGTGCGTTTAGCGGTCCATGGCATTCTCAGCGAACGTCGTTATCACCACATTTCAAAGGCGTTAATTTTATATTTCATATTCTCCTGTATAGTCCGGGTTTCCACGTCGTAAGTAAAAATTGAGAATATCAGAGGTTTTTTTTTGTCATTTTATATATGCCCTGTTTGTCAAATTCAAACCAAAAGTATTGTAAAACCGATCGTTTCTCGAAGATCGGATAGACCTGGGACTCAAAAATTCGTAGATAATGTAGCATAGATGATGAATCTCTTCCAAAAAACAACGTAAAGGCATCTCCATAATGTTGGGCTTCAAAAAAACACTATTTTCCAAGTTCCAGAAACAATCCCGATACAATTGGGCCCAACTGTTAAAAACTAAAGACATTAAGAAACACGTGTTTTTTTCTGAGGAGAGCCGATAATTCACAAACGGTATGGCGGAAGATCAGAATTGTGATGGAATTTTAAATTTCGAAAAAAATATTGTTTTAGAAGGTGGGCTTATCCCATTCGAGAAGATATGGAAGTGCTCATTGCCATAAGTCCGGTAAAACAACTTCCCGGTAAGACGATTAAAGTCTCCATATCTTGCCTTGGCCCGGACAATCTCCAGATACAAGCAGGATTAAGCTACTACTGGACTAGAAAAGGGAATTGGTCAAATATTGATTACAAAAAAAGTGTTTTTTTGTTATTAAATATATTGTTTGTAATGTGGAGGTTTTACAGCGTTTGAAAGCTAGCGTTCGTCGTTTCTAATCCCGACTCTTCTCCGGCCGACACCCGATCCGAGGGCAGCGTCACGCGACGGCCGCTCGGGTGTAGGACGACCGCCGCCCTAGACATTCCAGCGGCACGAAAAGTTTGTCGATCCCTGCGGTAGACGAAAGGTGACCCGAGCATTCCGGCCGAATAAAGGGCCCGGAATGAATAAAGATTTACGAGACAAGCGCCAGCCGAAGCGGCCGGCGCTACGGGCAGCAACCTGCGCGCCCCGGGCCCCCGCCCTCCACACCTACGGCGTGTTTACACGCGCCGGCACCGATAGCGGTTCCCACGCTCCGCCATCCACCTTTATCTACATCTGGCGGGACCTCTGCCGAGGGTCACACTCGCAGGAAGCGTCGCCAACGCCAAACGCGACGAGCTCCGCAACAATTTGGGACCTACGAATCCAACTTCCAAATATCTCGACTAGCTAATTAGGCTTTATCAAAATCATAAGTCGACGGCATGTTTTTTTTCTTCGGAAATGTTATTGTCGTCAGCTTCTTTGATTAATAAGGGCCTCGCTCACCCCTGCGGGACGTCACTGGGAGCGAGTTCGCCGCAGCATTCCTCCGTGTAGTCGAGTTCGGAGCGGCAGGACGCCGATTCGGAGGCAGGAATCCGCCGTTGTTCGCAAATTACGTATTCTTACGCAAAACGTGCGACAATCTATTCTCGTTAGGAGTGCGCGGTGTTGCGGATTCCTCGGCCGCGGGGCAGAACCGTCACCCTCAATTACCCTCGTTCAAAAGGCGCGGCTAATAAATCGCCGCCGCCGGAGCCGCCGACGACGCTAAATGCGTCGCCGGTTATCGAGACCGAAAGAGATGCGTCCGCAGAAACGAGGCGAGGGCCCGGTCCCCGTCTGCGGCGGACCACCTCTGAACTAACTGTAAACCGTAAAAATTACCTGCACACATAACCGCTTCGGTAATTCGCGACAGTTTCCTCGGCGGCGATTCCGGAGAAGCGTCGCGAGACGTCGCGAGGAGCGGGCGCGCGAACGGCCGACTCCTAGGCGATAATGAGTCAATCCGAAGGTTGGACGCCGCCCGAGCCGGGAATGTTAACAAAGAAAACGCTATGCGGACGGCGGCCGGCGAGTCGGCCCGAGAGGAACTTCACAGGGCGGCGAGGAATGCCCGGCGCCCGGGGCCGCGGCCCCTGCCCTGGCCCCCCGCGCCACCTCCGCAACCTCATTCCTCGTGCACTTGTACGACCGCAAGGAATGGCCTGCGAGCCGACAAAAAGACGATCTCTGCCTCTCGCCATCGCCGGCCGGACCAGAAGCGCGGCCCGACCCCGACTGCAAATTGCAAACGACCGTTCGACCGCTTCGAAAAGTTCGCTTTGGTCCTTCAAAATTGCAATCGCGTAATTCTCTCGGAACGCGGCAGACACATAATCGATTAGGTCTCGACTTTGCTGGGTACTTTGATTTAGCCCGATTCGAACGACGTTCGTTTAACCTAGACGTGCCGATGGGGTCTATTTGGGACCCAAAGTTTTGAATTTTTCTCGAATAACTCTTTTAATATAAATCCTACATGTCACAGACTGTTTATGTTTGTCTAAAAATGTCTAAAGAATAAATATATACATGATGCGCTATGTTTTTTATCGTTCCGTAACGCATATGAGCGAGAAAAACATCGTGTTGTGCAAGTGGTAAAACCACATGCGACGAGCCCGGAGCGTGCCTCAGTCGCGGCGGAACATCGTCGAATTCGCACGTTACTTGCGCATCATATCGATTAATAAAAAAATCCAAATTATGAAACATATCATAAATAATTATGTTTATTCTTAGATAAATCCATTTTTAAAACAAATGTCAAGGTATTGTCGATGAATTTATCAATATCTTGACTTGAATTGTTTAGGGTCTATTTTCATACATTCATTTCATACAAAATAGACCCCATCGGTCAGAGCTGTTGGTTTCGAGCCGCCGGGACGGATCGGTTAAAATTTAATATATTCGGTATACCGGAAAGATATCCATTTTTGTGTGTTATTTGAGATCAGTTCGTAGACACGGTACAGTAAACATTTTTGTAAGTTTTTTTTCTATAAAAACAAATGGATTTCTTTCCGGTACCTCTAATACATAAGGGTACCCGATGACAGGCTGATCGATGAAAAACTTATCGGAATGAATAACATCCCGCTCTTACACGTTGGAATAATAATGTGTATTGTTTAACACCATACCAAAACTAGTGTGTGGTCAACAACCCTTCTTAATAAACCAAACCTTAACCAATAAATTAACAGAATTAAATGTCCACGACTGCTTTGCTTATTTCTTAGCTGAAATAAACGATAATATCTCATTTATAATGAATGATTCCTTTAAAATAGCAAAATACAGACAACATAACCTTTGTGATCGTTAGTTTGTTTCGGGGTTGCGAATGGTACTTGCCGTTAAAAAAGTCAGTTTTTACGACATTGGTTCGAGTACATAACCCACTTTTCATTTGCTGTTACAAGATGTCGAAGAAATATTGAATTTTTCTCTAGTTTTATTAATTCTTGACATAATTGAACCCATACAGATTTGTTTTCGTCACTGTTTATGAATCTTGCCAATCATTTTGATATGTTCTTGCACTCTAGACCAAGAGTATCCGACCATATCTGCTATTTGGAGGATAGATTTGGTCGAATTTGCTCCAACTTCGATCCGTAACACCTCATTTTCCACTTCCGCTACCCTGCCAATTCGAAGTTTATTTTTAAGTAAGTCAGAATTTCAACTTCGAAATTGTTTAAACCATTTCTGACTGCCAAATAGTCAAATACATCGCTATAAATATCATTTTTGTCGAGGTTGTAGCATTCATTTTTTAAAAAAAATCGTAAAACATGCAATTTCGTAAAAATTGCTTATTCGGCACAAATCCTTTCATTTGAAGCATTGTGCAAAAAATATTTTTTTTAAAGCTTTAGATGTCGACCAATAGCAAAAGAAATACGTAAGAAAGATCGAAAAAATCTTGAATAACACTATGTCAAAAAACGTCATATATACGCGGTTATTCCTTATATACAATATAAATCTTTCGTCTTTAAATTTAACATCATTAAATCAAAAAATCAGACTCAGTAAATTGCAAAATAAGCTTCATATACGAGCTTTGATTAAAAAAATATTTCCTACTTTATAAATTGTTATCAAAATATCTTTATTTATTCGTCAATATTCATTTTAAGAGATATAAAAATACTTTTGTCAGCGCTTTTTCCAATCTTTGTAGTGTTTTTGAAACGATCATTTTTGGTATTGCGGTTACCTCTTCTAATGACTTTTAACGAATGTTTTTTTTCACCTTCGGGTGCAGGAAGAAGTGGCGGGATGACATGTTCGGCGAATACGAAAGTTGTGAAAGTTCGTTTACTATTTTTTCCACAACAAATTAATCACTGAACTCACCAAAGCACGTGAAATCTGCGATATCCAGCAATAAAGTAAGCATCCAATATGGCTACTAATGTAATAATACATCAGGGGCTATTGAATCGTTTAAAAAATCCTAACATATCTTTAAAAAACTTCAATAATTGAGGATCCTTGTAAAAAAATTCAATTGCTTCCTTGGGTAGAAACAGATCACTGTTTGATCAATGCCAAAATATTTAGATTTATAGGAAAAAAATAAAATTGTTTACTCTCCATCCTCAAACAGATATCTATCATTAACTCACGGGATATATAAAAAGAGATGGAGTATGTCAAATATATATATACTACAAAATGTAAATAATAAAAAAAAAATTACGAAAATTAAGCAACAGACAATTAAAACATTTAGCTAATACAAGTTTTTATGATATTAACTAAATACACATATAAAAAAGCAATATATTACTCGGGTTAAATTGGAATTGAATAATCCACATAATCTCCAGCCACTCAAAAATTAAATTCATTCTATAAAAAAACTTCAATGGTTTTTTTCAAAACTAGAGATAACCTTTCAATAATAAACTATTATTAAATAAAAATATGATGCATGCAATAATTAAATGTATGCATCTAAATCCATCAGCTAATAATTATATTTAATAAATTAAATCAAAATTCAGAAACTAAACGAGAGACATCTATTAATCAATAGATCATCCACATGAAAATTTTACTGTAGTTACAATATATTAAATACTACAACTATTAAATAGTTTCATTTCTTATACTCTTACTATAAATATAATTGAGTAAAAATATTTTTATGGAGAAAAAAGCTTTTACTATCAATTTATAGGTGACATCTCTTTATGTTTCAATAATTAAACATAGATGTCATTAAAATATTATTTTAAGTAATATTTAACTAAGGTTTGACTTTAACGAGAAAGCCGTATGTGTCTCTTTATTAATGATTTCTGAGAAAATAAAAAAATATGCACCGGAAATATGTAAATTAATTTCTTAGTTCAGATGAAAATTTGAGTTTTGCTATAGATCAAACTAAAATTAGACAATATGCGTAGGCATTAAGAAATTTTAAAAAACTAAATATAATTTAAAGTGGCAGTAAATGATAACTTTCAGTCAATAGACAGGAGGGGAAAAAATGTTCTATCCTTATTAGTGAAAGCGAGTCACATTTTTTATCTGCATAATCTGTAGTATGTTTCAATAAATATATTGTTGGATTGCTTTTTTCAATTTTCCAATGTAGAATATATTCCTTTTTTCATAAATTTGTCAACTTACACGATGATTTAATAAACCTTGAATGAATGAATAAATTTACGATACTAATGCAAAACAGATTTGTTCATTTATGTTTGATCATGAAGATTCACGTTTAAAAAAAAAGAAAATAACCTTGCTTTTTCAAACGCCGAAGGCTGTGACGAAGTTGCTGCAGCACCAAAGCCAACACCGACAGCTAGCCCTTCTGGAATGTTATGTATCGTAATTGCGATCACTAACAACATTATCCTTTTCCATCGTGATCGACGTTCCTCCAATATTCTCTCGGCATCATCGTTTGGTTCTTGATATGTCTAAACAATATGATAAGTAAATATTAAGAAAAATGTATGTAAGATCGTTATGGTTTTATAATAAAAAAAATACCTGGACGGTTTGTCTGGACGATAGACTGGATTGTCCGACTCTTCTTCGGCTAAAAGAAGAATTGCTGTTGTGATGTTGATTTGTTACACAATCGCTGAAACTTTCCATGGTGTGTTCAGGTGGTTCGACAGTAATAATGCTTATAGGTTGAAGTTCACTCGATTCTTGTCGTTCATTAATGCTTTCTAAGCATTCATCGTCCACTTTAGACTTTGAATTATAATTGTTGGACTTTGTCATTGCTAAAATACAAACAGTAATAATCAAATAAAACAATATAACGCAATGTTATTTATAGTCAGGGTGCAAAATAATATTAAATACTATATTTCACTCCCATTTTATGGGATAAGGAAGATGTTATATGTGATACATTGAGTTGTGATTAATTAAATTATATTAATATAATAATAAGCAAAAATATAATTTTATTGTATTGATAATTTTTGTTTTGAAATTGTTCATCTATTACATTTGGTCTAATAAGGCAAGTTATTGATAATATATTCCTTATTAGTCAAAACTATCGAATGTCGATTTTTAATGTCAGCCTGGAGCTTGTGTGCGCCACACAATCTAGCCATATGGACAGGAAGCCCACTACGTATGTATGTACTCATTATATACACATAAATATAATTTAAACTTAGTAACTAATTACATGGCATGTACACGTAATTACTAATTTAATGTCACAATTTTAAATATTATATATGCTATATATATATATTAGAAAATAGCTCACATAGAAAGTTTTTATGATTTATTATGGAATATTTTTTTATTTGCTCTCTCGAAATCAGACATACTGCACACAAACTTGCACTAGATGCATCGCAAACCATGTAATATGTACATACTATTTTCTGATATAAATGCGATTATATATACTTTAGAAATCATGATTATGATAAGTTTGTGTACTTTCATTCAATTGCAAGGGTATTTCAAATGTTTTTGTCTGCGAAGGGCTAGATTGTGCGGTGCACACATGTGCCAAGAAGGAAATATTAAAAAACATAAAATAATAATTTAATAAAATGAATCACATTTCTTAAAATCGACAGTAAATAATATATTATATACAAGTGATTGCGTAGTTCGTTTTTTCCAAGCATACCAGACGTACGGGGGCGGTAATTAAAGTTCTGCACACAGGCGCCGGATACTCTCGACTCACAACTGTGTTTGACAAATTGCTTTGGGTATTCTTCGGATATTTATTTTAATGCGAGGTAGGGTCGTCGAGCTCCACAACCATTACCCACATGGGACCCAATTTCGGTTAACAACAGTAATCATATGAAAACTAACGCTATCGGCGCGATAATTATTATTGTCGAGGACAAGCATTTTAAAAATAGAACAATTTTTTTAAATATTTTCTGTAGTTTATTATTTTCTTTATATTAATTTTTTAATAAAACATTTAATCTGTAAAATTTGTACAGAGTACTTTTATCAGTAATAATAGTGCTTCAGAATTCAGTTGATAGACGCTTATCTATTTTATAGACTCTTAACTACATTATAACGGAGCTGTTAATTTTTTTAAAAACTTATTTGAATTAGATATTTAATCCACGTTTATTTTATTCAAAGGACGATGACGATGACTCAATATTATGGAGTGTTATTTTATTATTAACCGTTTTATCACTGTGCAAAAAATCAAATCGTCAACACGATAAGGTGGCCTAGAGACACCCCAAATATTTTAAAACTTTATGATACATAATTTACAAGTGCTGTCACTGAGAGCGCTCTCTGATGACTTATTTAATGGCCACATGCTCCAAAACAATCAAAGAAAAATTACTTTTCAATTTAATTATAATATTTATATTCAATTAATAGTTTTAAAACTTTTGAAATGTTATCCGTAAAACTTATATAAAAACTTACTTATATCTTTATTATTTTATTATGGATTTATGCCATCTCTTATACAAATTCCGAAGCATAAATATAAGATAAAAAATAGAAGAATGAGCAAGTTGTACGTATTTGAGAAGGCCACGTTGGCATGCACGGTTGTTTGCGCAAAAAAACAAAAACATGCCAACGTGTCGGTAATGTGACTACTCCGGACATACAGCATTTCTGATATTTATTCCATAAGCCAAAAATCGTGGACTGCTTAGTAAATATATAATAAATATAATTTTGTTATTGTAATTGTCAATAAATTTTCTTTTCATTTGATTAGCATAAAAATAACCTTGTTGCTCGTGTGATTTATAAAATCAGCAATTTAATAAAATTGCATTATGAAATTGGTTGCATATTGGCAAAAATGTTACTCAATCGTCTAGAAATGCATTTTGTATTACTCACCGATCATGATATTGGTCGTACTGATTCCGAGGTAATCTATAAATACGTCAGTGCAATAAACAAAAAGTGCTCCTAAAAGAAATCCAGCGGCAACTGGTACGAACGCCCATTCTCCATTTTTTCCGTACAGTTCAGAAAGTTCGGCTTGCTCGATAGCAGGGCTCAAGAGAGACCAATACGATGCTGCAATCATAACACCAGCAGAAAAGCCCAAAGACACGTCCAATAGTTTTCTCTGAAAAATAAGCAAAATTTAAAATAAATAAGCGGGTTCAACAACCCGATTAACGCATACAACGGCGAGTAATGCATCGTCCCTCCGATGCAAGTCATAATCTGTTTCCCCTCATTAAATCGTTTACAAATATAATTTAGACGGATGGCGACGGGATCCAATCGAAATAAATGTATTTGATCAAATGCAACGGATAGCGCAAATATTGAACGAATATAATATAATCAAGTCTGCCGATGCTTTAAAAACAATGTCTTAGTTGATTTGCATAGTCAATATTTTATTATTATAATGTCACCTCCGTTTCAAGATTTATGTGCAGAATCAACGTACTTTTGTAACCTCATTTTATAGTCAGAAAATATATTTTATCTAGAAATTAAATATTTATTCACCATAAAATATAGTCAATGTTATTGTAAATTTATAGTGGCCTTTTTAATGTATTTTGCTATTATTAAATATATGTAGATGCGCGAGTAACTGCGGAACAATTGTAATGGTGGGGAGAAATCACAAAGAATTGTTTAAAAGCGTGCAAGTAATTTACGAGTGGCGTGTAAAATGGGTATACAGCGAGATAAAAAGTCACGAAATGACAGATTACGATACTCTGCCGGTTTAATCTGTGCCAATAAATCAATGTACATTTGCGCAAGAACCATTGCAGAATTGGTCAAAACAACAATTTGGAAATGTTATTAAAAAAAAATGAGATCAATTGCTTTAAGTTGGTGGACAATATAACGCGTGGCTAATATTGACACGAGTTGACAACATAACCAAGGAGGAGGCACCTGGGTGCCGCGCACGAAGAAGACGATGCCGGCCCCTAGCGCTGTCATGCCCCATGTGAAGAGCGTCCCCAGCAGCGCTTGCGTCACGGGTCCGTACCCTGGCAACATGCTGACGGCGAGGCAGTTGACGATGCAAGCAACAAACACGTCCGACGGCGACGGCGCCGCCGACCCACTGACAGCAGCTGTCAAATGACTGCGCACTGCTGCCAACCTCACCGCGTCAACTGCTGACGCAGCCAACATTCGGAATCCAGCGATCATATTTGAAATTTCTAATACTGACAATCTTTTGTTGACATGAGTTTATTCTGTACTCGATAATGACGAGTGATATATTGGACAATACTTCTCCAGATTCCCTTGACTACGATTCGAATTGTGCTACGATTTGCTCTGATTACACCAGGAACCAGCAACCTTTTTTTACAACGGGTCAGCTATAAATTTAAAAATGAGGACATTCCACCAATAGACGACCGCCAAATTCACGTGGCACGTGTCATTAATACACGTTTCGCTCACATTTGGCATATCGTTAAGGATGCGAGCGTGAAAAAAAATTAAATATTTACTTGATTAAATAGTTTTATAAAACAATAGCTTCAATATTAAATTATTTTTTATTAAAAAAAAACAATTATCGATTTTTGCTTAAAACTAGCTTTTCCTTTTGAAGCTGCTAAATCGCGAATACTTTTAAAACATATAAGTTGTCCTGAATCACACTCTTCTTGACTCTCAAACCACTTCATCACGACATCTAAACACTGAAAAGCTTCAGAATGTGTTGGACTAATATTTCACCATTTATCAAGGCTTTTTTCTGATGATCATATCCAACTGGAGAAAGACTATTGATATTTTTAAAGCATCTAGGGTTCTTTGATTTCCTAAATGACAAACAGTCATCTCACAAACATCTAACCTTACGCTTCACTGTTACCTACAAGCCATTGGTACCTGCCAGTTTTCACTGTCACCTGCCACTGTTACCTACAAGCCACTGTCACCTACAAGCCATTGGTACCTACAAGCCACTGTCACCTACAAGCCACTCTTAACCTACAAGCCACTGTCACCTACAAGCCATTGGTACCTACAAGCCACGTCCACGTCGAAACCAACCCCGTCGTCCGAAGGGGGTCTATTTATAAGGGAAAATAGACCCAAAGCATTTCAACTCAAGATATTGATGAATTATTCATAAATATCTTGACTTTTTAAAAAAGATTATTATAAGAATAAAAATAGTTATTCATGATATGCTTCATAATTTCTATGTCCTATGGAAGTCTATGTTCGCCTGTTTAATGGCAATAATAACTATGGTGACATCGCTCTTTACTAATTTTGTACCCTAGCAGTATTTTCACGTCTTGATGCTAAAGATTGCTAGGTAGTTTCTTCCAATACCAACCGGCCCCAGCACATAAATGATTCATCGAATCCTTCCCTCTCCACAAAAATGTTCAATGTAGCAATGAAAGTGTTTTGCCATGTATGTCGGCAGAAAGCTTTTCCCCATGAATTTCGCAAGTTCCTGATACTATGTCGTCCTTGAATCTTTCAAGCCAGCCCGAAGCTTGCTTTGAATGGGGAATCTCCATTTAATCTTGTATTCAAAAAAATATCATTGCCTTTCAATACACAATGGACTAGATATTGGTTGGGTCCAAAACATCTCTTTGTATGAACCACACAAAAATACACTCTTCAACTTCTTCATTTGCCGATTTTTTTCATAACTTTACGCTCTGAGGTTCCATCTTCGACATTAAACCATTAGTAAACTTTAAACTTTTTTTCACTTTTTATATCCGAGATCGCTGGACGTTCACACCATATTTATTAGACAAAAACCTGAACTTGTTGAAACTTCTGGAACAAATACATAAACGATTTAAACACGTACGTGAAAACAGCAGATGTGAAAATCAGCACGCCCGTACACAAAAAACTAATTCGTATTTTTTTGTTTATTTTGACTAAATCTGATAATCGAAAATCCGGATAATCGAGGTTCTACTGTATATATA
Organism: Philopotamus ludificatus; assembly: GCA_022495035.1. Taxonomy (NCBI): domain Eukaryota; kingdom Metazoa; phylum Arthropoda; class Insecta; order Trichoptera; family Philopotamidae; genus Philopotamus; species Philopotamus ludificatus. The sequence goes on along the minus strand of JAGXCT010035865.1, from coordinate 5,065 downwards.
AAATGTAAGAAAAATAAAAATAAAAGTTTTATTTATTTGTAAATATTATGGTATGAAATTTTCTATTTCTTAGAAAGTTTTTGGCGCCTCTCCTGGCCATAGCCCGCGCCTCCCAGTTTGGAAGCCGCTGCTATAAAGGGCAACAGGCAACAGGGTTACCCATTATAGTGCCGTTGATAGTATGTCGAAAATGCGTACATATAGATAAATTGACTAGTTTATCAACAGAAACTAGAAATATGAGTAATTTGTGGAATGTTGCATAATCTTGCAGCAAATTAGTGGACAAAACGCATTTTGTAGGTAATCAGACATTATTTCACCAGATTACATAAAATTCTTTCATCCAAAGAGATTAATACCGTCTAAAACTAATTTTAATTTATTTACTTACCCCAATATTGAGTCTGACACGATACTGATCTTTTCCAGTGGATCCTATATCGAATTAAACTCGTCATATTAGTAACATGTTAAGTAAAAGACCAAATCTTTTTACAAAACCCTAACCAATCATATGCATCAATTTATATAATTAATATTAATTCCAATAATAAATCTTGGGGCAAAAAGGGAGAAAAAATAAAACCAGATAAAACACTTGATTTTCACAACAAATCCAATTTTTCATCTTAAACTCTATTGAGTCCAAATAATACGACTAAATTTATTTTAGATTACTCAAAACTATAAACATCACCACTGCAATAGTGCATAACCAAACCAATAGATTATACATTATAACCATGTCATGTCATGTCCAGGTAACATACATATTATTATAATGTAAGTTAACCGGAACTGAGTTATGTTAGTAGTCGGATAGGTCAGCCATCCGACGAAAACTATGAATTCAAGGAATTCTTTATGACACTGACCAGGGGTATGTAAATGTAAGACCCATTGTCTCGGCATGCTTATCTAAATATTTATGTAGGTAGTTGGTGCATTGGAATTTAATTAATTAAAGGTTAGATGGCATTAAATTAATTATTTAATGCCATCTAACCTTCGTTGAATTGATAAATATAAACAAATAATATAAATTGCAAACCATCTGAAATAATATTCAAATTCACCAGTGTCACGGCTTGTAGGTGACATATCAATTTGTAATGAGAGAGACTCATTCCCCTTGCATCTTTAGAATTTTTATCAAATCTTTATGTGCGTGAATGGCACTGGGTTTTCTGTTATGCCATCTATTCATCATAGTCAAATAAATAACATTAAAAAGATGGTGGAAAAGTGACTAGCAATGTCGCGTATCGGTGTCGGAAGTGGTGGCAACGGCGCTTGGGAACGATGGTTTCGTAGATTCTACGGAGCTATGAGGAGCCAGGTCCGAGGTATCCTTAGCTACCAGGAAGTATCCATATTCAAAGAGCCAAGATATTCCTTTCTCCACTCCGTCCCAAATCCTGGTGTAATCGTATAGACGAAAGTACAAACTCTGGACCGGTCAAATATTAAAATAAATAAATCACAAAAAAGTATTGCAAAATAAAATAATCGAAAAAAAACAACATATTTATGAAAATTGTAAGTACCGAGATGTTTTTGATACTACGAAAGAATAAACACTTTAATATAATCGTTAAAAGAAAAAACAATGTGAATGAAATATATTTTATTTATTTTAATCCTTAACTTCTATTAGCCTTTGTATGCTTGTAACACTTTGAAAAGGTATTAAATCCCGATGTACCCGCTCGAGACACGAAATTGCAACTCGCGATATTAGAGAACGTACGTAATAAGATTGCATTTGCAATTTTGACTTTGCAGTTTCGCAGCTCTCTATCAGGCCTCCGGCTGAAACATATTCAAGCTAATAATGCTTCGTAGACAAAATATAATTGAAGAAGAACAGTGAAATCTCACTTGCGAGTTGGAAATGTTAAATAATTGAACATTACAATTTAAACTACTATATTTTAAAACATATTTACAATCTTTAGGGTAATCGAACAACAACTTCAACTCTAATTAAGACAGCACATACAGGTACTTCAATGAATATATGAATACACATTTAGTTTAAATGAGAAAGTTATTGAATACAATAATCAAATGCTGTCTGTATACGATGTTTACACATGGTCACATTTCTTAATAGTAATAAACTTAATGACTTAATACATAACATTTTCTTTTCGATCAGATCACAAAATATATACATACATGTTAGGGTGTATAATTTCACTATATAAAATAATAATTTTGAATGATTGATATTTATGCAGGATGAGTGTTAGGATACTATTCATAACTAAAATTACAGATATATAGTTAAAAAATAACATACAATGTAATAGCTTAACTTGGAAAAGAATAATGTGATATAGTTTCAAGACATGGAAAAATTATTCGTCAAAACAAATTCTAGATGAAATTAACCAAAACGAGCGTCGAGAGAATGAAATCTCCGAGTTATACTAAACATTCGTTGCGTATTTTATTTTCAGCATATTGATATAAAAGAAGCATTGGGCGGTGTCGTTATAGTTTAATATTTAGAAGAATGCAAAATGGAACTCCATTGTTTAAAAATAAATTAAAACTACTCTCTCGGAAAACAAGTAAAATACGATCATGGCTAATCTCACAAAAACAAATTCGAATCAAGATAGCCGGTATCTCTAAAATAAGATAAGCGTGACATGTGATTCAATTATAGGTCAGACTCGATTGTTTTGACAGAGAGAACCGACAACATAAATACAAATATTATGGATATTGTTTACGTACATTTAAATGTAATCAATCAATCACTAATGAATATATCCGAATAAAAACGTCAGAAAGTGACCACAATTTTTTAATTATTAAAGTGATATCAAAAATATGCAAGTTGAAATATGTCAACGTAATTTATTTATTAGTAATTAGAGAAAACGCATAAGGACTACGATTAAAGCACAAAATCTAAAAAAAATCAACAATTTTTTTGTTTCATCAACAGGACTATAGTTTATCTTAAGACATTGTTAGATCGGCGCGATCCAAAATGAGCTAATCAAAGTGTCGAATTCATTATGTCATTCATGCAGATACCAAAACACTTCAAAGGTATATCAATCACATCACAGAATATACATAAAAAAGGTTTTTTTTATATTTTTTTGTTTAAATAGGTCATACCACAATTAATCGCCCGAACGGGCTATACTTTTACACCGTTTCAAATCACAGAACCAAATAGATTAGCTATGCAACGCCACGAGCGTCTTTACACAAATCTATGTCTATATAAAAGAAAAATAACAATATAAACTATCTAGAGTATTATTACAAATATGGGCACTCTTTATGCAAAGTATATCCAAGTCATCATTGTTCATATTATTTATTTCACGATGATATGTCTAACTTTCGACGTTTGATTAAGCTTGCAAAAATTCAACACTCGAGTGAAACTATCGATTTAGCCGTTCAAAAGCAAATGGTTTGCGTCTGCCGTGCACTCGACCAACAAATAATAACAAAATCCAACACAATAAGAAACATCGACTCAAACGTAAAACATGAAAGAAATGATTGTGAACAATGGCATCGTCCGCACATTATAAACCCTATCCTCCGTCGAAAACTATCGGCGATACATAGTTTCTGTCAAATGATAAATTTAAATACAACGATGAGAACAAACATCTTCATTTTGGCAACATAGATTGCGAGCGCCGCTTATCTCTGCATATGTTGACCGTCAACCTACAAATTGAATAAATAACAAGGGTTAATATGGCCGCGCACGTCGATACGTATCGATATCACAACATGTGCAGTTTGAAAATACGTTATCTACGTCTGTCTATCGTTGTGCGCTCATGTTGCAATAGAATATAATGTTCGATAATTCAATTTTATTCAATTTACTATTGACGTACGCGCAAATTAGATGTATGGAATTACCGTAGCCGGAAACTGCACGCAGGGAGAGGGTCCGCTGCGCTGTCTACCGTCCGGCGGTGAGTTTCCACAGTTGGATGGAAGGGGTGCTGCCGATGCCAGAGGGGAGGGAGTCACACCCCCAGGACTACCTCCCGTGCTGGCGGCAGTTGTCATGCGACTGAACGCAGCCAGAGCGTCGGGGAAGTTAGGAGGTGTCGCAGGAGTATTGCACGGAGTCATCAACTGCTGTCGAAATGTCAAAATACAATTGATTCCTGCACCGTTGATACATAAACTGGACCATTTTTTCAATATATCAATACCTGTCCAAAGTGGGGAGCAGCAATTCCATTAGGTCCGGTGGGAATAGCTACCTCTTGAAAAAATATAGACAGCGCCGTCTGCAAAATTTAAACAAAACGTTAATACCGCGTATATATATATTTTCAAAGAGAAAAGTAACATATATTTCCATTTGGATAGAGATTTGGCTGTATTTTGATAGTGAGCGTAATCAGATTAGCTAAAGGTCACGCAAATATTTGGTCGAGTAGTCATTGTTTATATAAATATTTAGAAAAATATGATATTCATCCACAATAACAAAACATTCAACATGAAGTATATCAGTCGAATTACGCACGAAACTGAAATTCTATACGGTTCCCAGAACTGGGGCTCGATGCATCCTACTCATATAAACAAAATTCGAAATAAATATAACACTACGGACATTTACAAACGCTCCTTGTTTTATTCGAAACACAAAGATCTGAAAATTCTTCCTGTTAAGACCTTATTAAAAAAATATGCGACAATTTTCTATGATAACCTTCATAAGTGCACCCCTGAAAGAATATGTACATGTGTGTGTACACATATCTTTATGTGTATGTATGTATGCATCATCATCATCATTTTCTAGCCACAAGACTCTCACTCACTGAGGGCATGGGCCTTATCAAACTCTCGAATGGGAGTCGACGCCGAAGGAACCCGAGTCTCACACGTGACATGAGGGCTACCCTTTTGTGTCCATACCGCGGGGACCCAAGCTGCCTTGGTATGCGTTTTTTTGTGAAGAGCTTCTCTCTCTTGGCCATTGCTGGCATTGGCCGTACATCTTTTACCTTGTTGGTATCGGATTTTACCCTCTCGACTGTGTCCAGGC
>JAGXCT010035864.1:0-23867 GCA_022495035.1 Philopotamus ludificatus | reverse complement strand
GAGGAGTACTACCTCGAGGATCATGACATGTGGCCGGAGTGCTATGTCGGTGATGCTGAGGTGGAGTCTGCATCCTGATGTCAGCGATATTATGGTCAACTGGTCTGTGGATCGTTGGTCAAAGTAAATGGCCATAGTGACGAGAGAAGAGGAGTCTCCAGAGTCATCATGGCGGCGTCTGTGTGTAGCACGAAGTCAATAGTGGCTACACCTTCTGACGTAGAGATATGCAGCAGCGTGTTTACGCTACAACTGCCGGGTGAAGAGAGCAAGTTCTGTGGGGGAATCATGGGGTGTCTTACTAGGCCGCAAAATGGCATTGAGTGTTGCTAATGCAACAGCTTGAATTAATCTTGAACCTTCTGTAAAATAACCACTACGGAGCTGTACTCGTTGTCGGGAAATGGCATGTCTGTCTAGATAAGAAGCTATCCTGGCTGTACTCGTCACGGTGGCCAGTCACATGTCGAAGATCCTGGACAGCCGGCCCCCGAAATGACTTTCGAGCGCAAGACCTTCCTATTTTAAAATTAAAGAAGGAAGGTTGAGGTGATTAGGCTCTGTACAGCAGGAAGCTGCATCATTGAGACTGTCCGAAAGATGGAGTGGCATTGTTGCGTGTCAGCTGTAAATTTTGATAAATATACTTTTGATTGAATCTCCATTACTTGCTCTTTGAGTGTCATATTCCTTTCCTCACGAAAATTCTATTACTTACCGGACAATTCATTCTGACGACATTATTTATATCTTAACCATTCTATTTCACTTTTCAGCTGATACTCATGTCAGTATTAAACGGTCTTTATGAATCTGTAAGTCAAATACTAAGACGAGGAGTAGAAAAACGAGCCGTCCTGGAAAGCTTAGACACTGTTATGTTGGCCATAGACGAAATCTGCGACGGAGGGTAATTCTTTGATATATTCTTCTCCTTTCCGATTAATTAAGCAACTATATAAAATACTTACAATTTCAGAATAATACTAGATGCCGATCCTATCTCAGTCGTTAGTAGAGTGGCACTGAGGAACGACGACGTACCACTCGGCGAACAAACGGTGGCTCAGGTGAATAACAATCGAATATCGTCAACGATCTTGTATTTGATATTTAATATATTTTTTTTTTAATAACATTCAGGTTATCCAATCTGCAAAAGAACAGCTGAAATGGTCCCTGTTGAAATGATCTTCGTAAATTCTTCACATACGTGAACGTGTACGGACCCAAAATATAACTATACATATTAATTCATTGCGGGCATTACCATATGTTTAAAAATTATCGCCGTCGCGGCCATCATCGTCTCGAACATTCCTCTTAAGAATAAATGCAGTGTTTACTCGGTCCCTATCGCAATACGAGAATGCCTATGACATATTACTTAATTAATTTATAGATATTAGCGGGACCGAAAAGTAATCATAATTTTTTTGCTGGCGAAAAACATTTATTTATTAGAAAAATCTTAAATACTCATCAACAAAATCATTTTCTAACAATTTTTCAACATCCTTTGTGGATGAGTTAAAAGTTCCAATCCAAGCCACACACAAACAAGGACCTTCTTTATTGTTAGTGATGGTCGAGGGGTCAAAACAGGTACTTCTCCGTAAGAAAGCTATTGTTTTTTTCGAACAGGATTATTGTATAGCACCCACTTCTCATCTCCAGTTACAATTCCGCCTCAAAAACGAATTGGCTTCATACCAAGACAAACGAGATGCGCATGGTACGCCATTGATCGAGAGCCATCTCTATCAATTCACGATAACAATATTCTAAGATCCTGAACTATAGACCATGGACAGCTAGTGTTTAATAATAATTCCTTAATTGTTTGATAAGGATCTGAATCCACTGTCACCTTCAATATATCATCATCTAATTTTGGGGTTGTCCTTTTCGTAGTATCGGTATTTTTTTCCACTTCTTCATAATGACGTAAGTGTGCTTCTTCTATTGTTAAATCTCATCGAAGAAATTTTGATTACTTTTCGGTCCCCCTAATATATTCATTGTATATAACAAATATATATTTTTTTTTTAATAGAAGTGTTTTCGTAGCATTCTCCGTAACGTCGTCATCTTAAAACAGAAATTGTGTGGCAACGATTATTTTATATATTAAATTAAATATCGAGAATATCACACCGTTTCAGAGTTTATTACGTCTTATTAGTTTGTCATGTTGTTTAGCTTCAATTATTAAAATTAATATAAACATATTATACTTATTGATAGGAGAATTAAATACATGTATGCAAAATCAGACGATTAATTAGAAATAAATGATTGAAACCAAAATTGTTATAATTTTTTTTATTAATCATTCATCCATCATGTTTCCTTTATAATTAAAATTATATATATATGTTTATATATAATCATTGTAGTGTTCATGTCTTAATTTTAATTATAATATATTACATACATTGCAGTATATTACGTAATAATTCTATGGCATTATATACACATGTGATTATATTAGTATATCGGTGCCTTTGTTTAAATAATATAAAAAGAAATAAGACACAGTGATTGCAGACACAAATATTGTCCCCTCGTAGATCATTCGACGATTTTTTCAGACACAAAACGATACGAGAACGATTTTATTATATAATTTTCAATATGAATTTCATAATTTGGCTGCCACTGCGGTAGTACAATATGTTCAATAAAATATGTGGCATCGTAATTACTGAATTCAGATTTATACAAAAATGCGGTAAATATATCGCCGAAACAATCGGTTAAAATTTATTGTCGTAAGTAAAAATCTGACTTGTGTCAGAATTTTGCTCGTAAAAATCTGACTCTTGTCAGAACTTTGCTCGTAAAAATCTGACTCTTGTCAGACTTTTGTTCGTAAAAATCTGACTTTTGTCAGAATTTCGCTCGTAAAAATCTGACTAGTCAGACTTTTGCTCGTAAAAATCTGACTAGTCAGACTTTTGCTCGTAAAAATCTGACTCTTGTCAGACTTTTGTTCGTAAAAATCTGACTTTTGTCAGAATTTCGCTCGTAAAAATCTGACTTTTGTCAGACTTTTGCTCGTCCCTCGGCCGATATTTACCGCTCATATTTTAACAACGGAAACGTACTCGACGATAACACCTGTGTCACATCAATACACAAAATACAATCACCTAAATTTCGTTGCACATCACATACACACAAATCATATGTTTACAAACATACATATTTTTTTGTTATAATCACATATGGAACAAATGTCTATCGATTTACTCTGGACCTTCTTTTACATATCGGTAAAATTTATCAATGACAATAATACATTTTATCAAAATATATCAACGAAAAATGGAAAATGCTAAAATGCTTATCGGTAGGCATGTTACGTCAAACATGATTTGGAAGGATTCATGTTCGTCTTCGTTAATTAGAGTGATCTGTGATTTAATTACCATTTTTTTTTTTACTTATCCTGATACTACTAAAACTATTGATTCATCTCTATATTATATAAAAAAAAAATATATTCGTAATAATAAAAAATGCGTTTTAATTCAAACGTTTTGTAAAACGACGACTATGTAATATAAAAGCTGAAAATAATAAGAGCAAAAATATATATATATAAATAATTTTACGGGCACGAAGTTGTATCAAATAATTAAATGAAAATCATCCGACAAGCAATATTACAATTTTTCTCCATCATATGGCACACTGCAACAATTTCTTAATTAAACATAGTATTACAATCATTGTGCATATTCTATAGAAATAATACAGATCGTAAGAAAAAAATATATATAAATTTATCGTCGTCAAAATAAATAGCTGCTTTAATTAAAAATCTCATCGTAAATCAATCAAATACGTCCGATTGCAGAATTCCCGACGTCAATAAATAGAACGAACGTCAATATAATATACAATCAATTTCATATATATATATATAAGTACTTTTTCATTATTATTATAATTACCGTCTCGATAAAACGAACGCTTAATCGATCGACGGATATAATACTGGAAATTAAGGATTATAAATTAATTTAATATCCAATAACGTTTATGTGATATTTAAAAAATAACATATAAAATTTTATACAGCATCCTTTCGATATCACATATACAACCGTAGAAAAGTCCTGAAAGTATTCCACTACAAAGCTAACGTATATAATAAATCCGCGTTAAGCATATTTTTGTTAAAAATATCACAACATAAAATTGCATATAATAAATAGAGATTACAATACAAAGAGGTAAATTCGAAAGGAATAATACTTAAATAAAAAAAAAGATAATAAACTTGCCAATTATTTTAATAGTAATACTAGATCTTGATATAATAGCGATCTTACGATCTCGTCGTACACATACAGCATTATTCTATTATATCAGATTAGGCCGTATTATATTGGTTGTATAATTTAACGTGCCAAAAATTAAGTCGTCTATCACATTATAATTAAAAATAAAGAGAGATAGAGAGCAATATCATATGTATCACAATATGTTTCCAATAAATATACACCCGATTCCCTTTCTACGCGGCTTCAAACGATACAGATGATTTTTTAATACGATCAATACGCCAAACGATCCGAACGTGATGAAAATAAAATTAGTAATGCTGAAACTGAATTTGTATTAAATATTTACGCTTAATACGTTACAGGAGTTGCATTAATTTTTCTCGTCTCCGAAAACTATGTTATCCTCAAGACTTTCTAGCATGTTTGTTGTTTAACATAGCACTCAAAGGTGTAATAAGAGACTCCGGACTAAGAATCGATGAGTCCAAGACTAAATACATGTCCATATGCCAAGGACAAACCCTTGAACCCCTGAGAGTATGTGCATTCTCCAATCAATAACATTCTTCTAACGATGTACTAAGTTTTTTGCCATTTCTAAAGAAATCTTGGAGAAATAAAGCTTGAATAGCTTGTTTCAAGTGCCTCAGGAGTTTAACCGATCCGTTACGGTGACTCGAAACCAACGGCTCTGGCCAATGGGGTCTATTTTGTATGAAAAAGGACCCCAAATATTTCAAGTCAATATATTGATAAATTCTTAGACAATACCTTGACGAGCGAGGAATATATGACGTTTTATTAGTAGTTTCGCTTGGATTTGGCAGATCGCACCAGATACGAGCGAGAAAATCATCGCGTTTGTGATTAAAGAAGCAAATATTGTTGTTTTTATTTATTTTCCGCAATTACGGACAATAAAGGTCAATGATTATTTATAATATTTGTTCTTTAGACTTTTTTAAACAAATACAAAAGGTTTGTGACATGTAGGATTTATATTAAAAGAGTTAATCGAGAAGAATAAAAAATCTGAGGTCCTAAATTCATCGGCACGGCATAATGAAGATCCTCGTCCACAGTGGCTGACAGATCTTTCAAACTAAGTCTAAATTTACAGAATTATCGTAGCCACTTGTACACTAAAGTTGATAAAATGTGCTAAGGCTTGCAATGTCAATGCAAGTGCGTATTCAATCTGAGTTATCTGAAGACAGGGAGACGTTCTAGCATGTTTGTTGTTTAACATAGCACTCGAAGGTGTAATAAGAGACTTCGGCATGGAAACAACTGGCACCATTCTTAATAAATCGGTGCAGCTTCTTGCTTATGCGGATGACATAGACATTGTGGCCAGATCTCTGGCGGCTCTCAAGGATGCATGCCAGTGAATAATGAGAACGGCAATTGGCATGGGAATAAGGATCATTGAGTCCAAGACAAAATACATGCCCATATGCCGAAGACGGGACCGTTTAACCCCTGAGAGTACAGCTTCGAGGCCGTGCAGGAATTCACATATCTCGGCTCACTTATTAACCAATTTGGAAGTACTAAGAACGTCGAGATTCCTCTCAAAGAAGACCAAAGTCAAGGTCTACAAGACCCTCATCAGGCCCGTCATCTGAACGTTAGGCTTTGATAAAACAAGATGAGCGACAACTGGCCATTCTGGAGAGGAGCTCAGTCTGCGGAGACCCTTAAAAGGGCCGGCTTAACATACGGGTCTTGATTTGACAAAACAAGATGAGCGACAACCGGATATCCTGGAGAGGAAGATTTTGAGACGGATGTTTGAAGGCGTATTCGAAGTAGCGAGGAGCTGTACCGACTGTCGTCAGAGTGGCCAGACTCCAGTTGACCGGTCATGTGTCAAGGATGCGGGACAGTCAGCCGCAGAAAAGGCTTATGGTTAACAAGCCTTCCCTGTCCCTGAAGAAAAGGAAGACCAAGGCTGAAGTGGTCGGACTGTGTACAGAGGGATAATGCATCATGAAACTTACCGGAAGATAGAGCGACGTAGCGGCAGACCGGATAAAATGGAGAAGGATTTTGGATGAGGCCAGGGTTCTACAATAGGGGTGTCGCGCCTATGATGATGATATTATCCTCAACGTCTTATACCGGATTTGAACACGGTCTCTGGGACGTATCTTACGTGGAAAAAGAGAATTCGATGTACATATAAGGTAAAGCGTAAAAGAAATGACACTGTTTCAACGGAAACTGCTTTGAAATTAATTTTTACCTGTCCGGCGCGATAAATAAAATTATGACTTCAATTGCAGTCATATTTTTAAACATTCGACACAAAAAAATTACTGCAATTAAAGTCGTGTCCGCAAATGTGTTAAGGGTGAGATATCTAGCCTCGAAATCAACGATGATTTTTTTCGCCGAAGGACTAAATACAACCGAGGCTATGGAATAAGTTACAAAAGGAGCTAGAAACATCCTCATCTACAATGCAGTATTATTTTAATCGGATCAAGAGAGTGAATGAGATGACATTCGATGCCACAATCGAAACAGGTAATGAAAAGTGAATAGTAACGAGATGGTATATGATATGTTTTGATAGTGATTCAATATAAAATGATAAAATTTCATCTGAATATTACGGCAAAAATGTATCATGATTAATATAGACGATTAAAGACGGAGCTGGTTGAAAATACTCTCAATAAAGGTTTTACTTTCTCAGAATCACATCTAGTTGAGCTTTACTGAGCGCAGACACGATTAGGTACATCAGACAAGAAAGCCGTGGCGGATTTCCTCTTAGGCGAATAAAGCGCACGCCTGGGGCCTCATTAATTTCAGGGGGCCTCAAAATTCAGCTCTCAAATCGATTTAATTTTAATTTAATAATAAAAAAAATGATAAACAATTTGGCAGTGTTTCTTAAATTGAATTGAAAATGAATTATGCATGATTTTCAGATGACTACCCCAACGGTCATATTTCGTCCATCGGGGCCCTTGACATACAACGCTTTCGTATCCCTTAGTCCTCAGGGGGGCTCTGCATTTTTTTTATAAATAATAAATATTTTTAACATAGAGATCGCTAATATCTAAAATATGAAAATAATTTTTGAGGGGCCTCAAAATTGAATTGCGCCTGGGGCCTCAGGTGCTAAATCCGCCAATGCAAAAAATTGATCTATATAAAATTCAATCATTTTAAAAATGTCATTCACATCTCGCTTTATCTCATATTGTGTGAGCATATCGACAATACATTCAGTTTTCTTCGATGCATTTAATATTAATTCCGAATCATTGTTGATGAATCACATTCGTTTAGTTAAAACACGTCTCGCGAGTACAAAAGGACGAGTTACATTTATGTATCCTACTAATGAAATGCAATAATAAATAAAAATAGTACACACATTTAAAAAATGAACATTATTGTCCTATTGTGCTCGGTAAATTGGTTCTGAGGCATACATAAAAACAAAAAAAAAAAACAATACAAGTAATACACTGAAACAAATGGCGACTTTTGGCCCGAGAGCAATAGGGACGCAAATATTTCTTGTATTTCAGTCGGAGTGAGAGACCATGAGGTATCGAACCGCTCGTACTTGATTGCTAGGTAAATGAATGATGATGGCGATGGTAAAAAAAAACTGTATCGCCGCGGTGCGTTCAAAAAGGTATACGACTCGATAAGGAAGAGCTGCGCGGGGAGATAAGGAAGGGCCGCGATTAAAGACGAGGGCCCCGTCACATTCGACCCTCTCGTAAACGAAGCCAGCAGAGTTAGTGGGTCTTATCGCTTCGAGTCAGTGGGTAGGAAATGATAATTTGCAGACGGCTCAATGGGGCATACAGAGACATATTACAGACGTACATCGCAGATATTGAAAGGGGAAGAGGTTAAGTCCGACCCAATGAATCGCGGCTATGGAAGAGCAATCGAAGACTGCAACAGCTGGCCATCATCCGTCCGCGGCATATGCTAATCGGAGTCTGAATTGAATTTCGCGGCCGATGAATGGCCGCCATTGACGAGATAAAATTTTTCGAAACACCGCTCCGGCTAACACGAAACGGATCCGACGCTAATCTCGTAACTGTAGAAAGGTATCCATTATTCGACGGATTAACGAATTGAGGAAGGATCCAAAACAGGAATTCGCATCGCCAAACGATGACTGTCCGAAACGTCTCTGCCTCTCTATATATATATAAATCTATATGTGTGTGTAATATTGTTGTTTCGTATATAACCTTTGTTCACATCCTTATGCGTGAAGTCAAAAAGATCACCAATGCTATAGAACACAATATAGAGACGACAGTGATATATAGGTGTTAATGGAATCGATATTTCTCATTGGGGAAACAAAAAAGATGCCGTTGGATCACTCGGGGCAGGGGTATCGAAGCCGGGGCCGCCGTGAAAAATAAAAACATCATCTTTTTCTCGCGCGCAAACCCGTTTGGGAGCATCTGAGAGCGGAATCAAAAGAACTCGGCGTGTAATGCCTCTTTAGATGTCCAATAGATAATGGATTCTTCCCATAGGCCCACATTATACTGTTTATAAACGATGCGAGCAATGATAAAAAATAATCGTTGGACAAATTATATTAGCGCCGATATGCGGCCCAGGACACGGCAGATGAACGAGCCGCATTGATTGATGATCGATGGTGATGCGGCCGATAATTAGATGGGACTAAAAAAAAAAGCATCGCAACAGACGCTCTCAACGTGTTGAGAACCCCTGACGCGTAAAAATGTAGCGCGAAATGGAATAGTTTACAATTTCTATGCATTGAAAACCGAGATCGAAAGATACGGCGTCCATATGGCCAGATTGTGCGGCGCACACAGGCGCCATGAGGTAAGCGCGCGTCCATATGGTTAGGTTGTGCGGCGCACACAGGCGCCGGAAGATTATATGCGCCAAAAGGCGAAAATATAAACTATTAATGCAATGAACTTTCTTAAAATCGAACAAATTTCAATAAAAATTTCCTAATTCTTGTCATAAAATATTTTTATTAATGTAGCGGGGGGTATAGGCGCTCCAATGAAAGTTCTGCACACAGACGCGATACAGTACATTAATTTCAAATTAAAAGAAATTTTGGATGCATTTGGATGGATCACAAAGTAATCTTATCCATGTTTGTGCCTAGGGATTTTCCTAGTTTCCTTTTAATTCAGATTTATTGAAATTTTAAATACTTCAGACATAAAACTAACGTATTCAAATAAAACGGACTGTAGAAATTAAACGCAAATAGCGGGAAACGCATGTAAAAATGGGTAAAATCATTTATGATCCTTATCTCTTAAATACAGAAAAAATGTAGGATCTTCAAATTGTTTTTCATCTTTGGGAATAAAAATAAGACACAGGGGAGCATATTATTGGTGATTTTGTTATATATATTTGATTCATTAATCATGTGGTTGAGATTGATTTGCTAAATCAAGACCGAATGGATGCAGAGGCGCACCATATGGCCAGATTGTGCGGCGCACACAGACGCCAAGTGCGAAAAATAAACAATATTTCAAATGAATTGTTGTTCTATAGTCTGATTTTTTATGAGATACACCCTAATAAACGACGAATGCGGGAATAAAGCTTATTTTAGCTTACGAATCAGACAATCAATCAATGAATAAAATGTGTCATCGCACTTTTTAAGACGATAGACCGGGGAAATGATGAATGCGGTATTATTTAACGTGGGCGTTTGACCGGGGACTATGAAAAAAAAATCCACTGTTTACCGTGCGATGTTTTTAGCACCTTAAAGAAATTGAAGAATTGGTCTTGCACCGTGAATTGAATGACGAGGATTTAATTGACACGGTCGTCGTAAAACGCACTCAATGCCGATGGCACAGCGATGCAAATCATAACCGACCATGAGGTGCAAGAAAACCATAAAATCACTGCATCTTTAATGATCATCCCGATTCAAAATGCTATATAGGTGTATACAAAAAAGCTGATTCTGAAAATTTCTGATTTTATTATTTAGACAATGATAAATGCCGGAATTCACCAGTAAAATCAACGTTAAACGACAACATAATTATGAATCGATTAATTTTGGTAAATGAAGACATCAAAGCCATTAACGTAAATAGTACAATTAGTTTTGTGACGACAAAAAAAAAATTTTAACGACGTTATGTAATGCACAGCTATGCACTTTTCCAAGAAATGTCACACAAAATTGATGAACTGTTTTAGAAGAACGAGAGTTAAATTTAAGAAGAGTTGATTGATATATGGCCACCTCATTTCCAAGTGGCATCGAAAGCGATTCTGCAGAAACCATAAAATATATAATACGGTAAATAGTTTACCAACATCTTAAATAAAATAGGAGAATACTGGAAATACTTGTATTTAATCGGTTAATTTTAGTCTAGACAGATTTAAATGTGCTAAACTATGACTTTTGAGAAGTACGTGGCATAAATACTCGTACTTTTAATAGGAAATCGATATTTATCAAGTCACATTCACTTAATTATCGGAGACAGAATGATTTGGCCCCAGAACTAGAAGAGGTTGACCATGATTGCACTCGATTATTATGAGTGAGGGGCAGTTAGCATCAGGCCCCCGACAATTAGGGGCCCCAAAGAGGCCCCCGATCATTGGGGCCTCAAAAACGCACCCAAAACCACAATCAACATTAGAAATATATGTTTTATGATAATAATATAACATATATAAACGAAAAATTCAGTTAGAATGTGCAGGATCCTTGTATATAATTATTAAAAATTAAAAAAAATGAAACCATCATTGAATTTTTTTATAAATGAAGATATGCCATTTTATTTCCCCCCTAAAATTCTAAAACATGTTTTTTGTCTAATATTTGTAGATTAGTGACACGAAAGGAATCAAAGTCGATAAATTAATATTAGTGGACAGAATAATTTGGCCCTAGAGCTTGGAAAGGTTGGCCATACTCGATTATAACAAAATAATATCCAAAACAGCAAATAACGTTGAATAATCCCGCATTTATCGTTGCTTTTTTTCTTTATTATAACTCTTTTCGTGCGATCGCATAAACTGGGGGAACCCCCAGTTTAATTGCAATACTGGTCGTATCGTCCAGTATTGCAATTAAAAACAAACAGTAAATTGCGGCGCTTAATGCCTTTTTGATTCGCGTGTTTGAATTGAACGCGCCCGCCGGAATACAATATTCAATTTCATCATCGATTTCCATATTGGCCAGAAGCGGACGAATATCGGCCATAACGCACCGAATTTAATACAGACCGACTTTTTTACGAGCATGCCTCGGCGTGTGCGTACGCCTGTGTGTGTGTGTGAGTGTAAATAAATTTAACCGCGGCGAGGGATTCGCCTAATGGCGTTCGGGCTGAGGTGTCATGAATTAAAAAGAGCCGTAAAGATAAGGTGGCGCGAGGGAGAGGGGCGCGGGTGCCAGAGAGGGACGGCGCACGCGCTAAAAGCATTCCTCAGATTTGAAATTTGGCACCCGCGTTACGGAAGTGGAAGATAATAGAACGGTCAATGGCAAGTGCGCATTCGTATACAAATTTATTAATTCCGTCGCCGTCGGACGACGACGTTTCGATGTGTCAAAAGGAGACAATGGCCGGCGCTTTTCTCGCGTTGGGGCCTCATTTTTGTTTCAATGGGCCCGCGTTCCACGGCCCGAGAAACAGAGAGAGAGGGAGAGAGAGACCTTCTAATTTTGGGCCTCATAGTGCAGCGCTGACCTCTCACTGGGCACACGGCGATCTCGCCAGATAAAACTGGTCTTGGGTGTACCAGTACATGGATTTCATAATTCTCGCGATTTTGCATTCCGACACCGTTTTATCGCGGAATAAAAAATTAGAATCTGCGCGAAAACGATATCGCTAATGGACGTGCGAACGAATGTCTATATATTTTATTACCACAATAAAATACAGAAATAATTATACACTCGACTTTTTTTACGCGGATTTTTTTAATAATGAATACATATTTTTACACGAATTATTAGATCAGACACTATCCATTAAAATAATTAATGAAATTATTTAGAACAAATCATCCGACTTCCTTTTTACGCGGTTTGATATAGTTATTTATGAATATATGAAATATTATTTAAAGACAATACAGATGATGGATATACAGCGAAACCCTGTCTTTACGTTTTTGAAATGACTGATAATTAAAAAATACGCGATTAGAGGGAAAACGTAGATTTGGGGTACTAAAATTAAACGGGATTGTAAAAATTGAACGCAAATAAACATTTTTAAGCGATTTGTAAGCCTGAAACCAATGTATCAAATTTAAATGAGAGTTGGCTTGAAAGATATCGACGACAAATAATATAAAAAAAATCATACGATTCTCTTTTTACACGGATTGTATACGAATAAGTTATTTCTTTTTACGCGATTTGTTTAATGTAACTAACTGTTGCCAATTTTACGCTATTTTTAATGCCGCGTAAAAAAAAGATCAAATGCATAAATAATTAACACGATTATCAAGAAAGAAAATGTAAAATTAACCTTTTTTTATATATAATTGTTCTAAATTTAATCGAAAACCGTTCAACAAATGACAAAAATATTTTTACGTTCAAATAAAAATTCGAGTCAACCGTGCAGAAAGAGGATCGGATATTTTTTTGTTGTAAAATTCAATATATAAATCCGGGTATGTGTATAAAGTCAATCCTCCTATAGCGGCGAGATAGGAACTGCGCTATAGAAGACTAGACACCCATAAAAAAAATTAAAGTTATTTTTTTATTATACGTGAGACATGTAATTAATTGACGGATTTGTTGACAGTTTGTTTTGTGTTTTGTATAAAAAGGCGCTCCACATCAGAGAGCGTTATAGGAGGTTTCGACTGTATTTATGATAAAATGTCTTTTTTACACGATATGGTATGCATAAATCGAGAGAATGGCATAATAAGTGTTCATGGAATTCGAGAAACATCCATCCGGCGATAGCGACAAAAAGGATCATCTGTCGAACGATAAGGACACCTGTATCTGATCACCTGACACTGTCCATTAGTTCCGCGAATCGACAACGTCATGCAGAAAATAAGCGTTGCGGCATAGATCGTCCCGCGGGAGCCTATAGGTCTCAATCCAGATTCAGACAGCTGTTACAGAAATGTAAAAAAAATTATATATCGCGGTGCGGAGGAGCGACGAAGATCACAGGAGTCTATTTCGAGAACATCAAAGAATAGACCGCGTCAATTAAAATGGCAAGAGATCAGAGAGCGCGCGAGGAGCGCGCGATCCCGGAAAGTCCTGTTTTGCAAAAAAAAAAAAAGAAAAAAAAAAAGAAGGAATTAAAGGAAAACCGAATTTCGCCGCAACAACGAAACAATCGATGACTGTTGCCGCTGCGACCTATTGAATTGTGAAGAACTCGCACATGCAACGGCCGGTTTATCTGCACTTTAGATTGCACGTTGCGATATTAACCATTTAATTAGTTTTCATTGTTAATTTTTTTTTATGAAAACGTTCAATTCATAGAGAACACATTGACCACTCTCCGGCTGGCACGTGCAGCGGTGCAAAACATTTTTTCAAGGCGATATTGCCCGAGACCGTTACGTGTTTGGTGCAAAATTTGGTGTTGAATTTGGTGTAAAATTTTTAGGACATAATGCACGGGTCAAGATCGCATTTCATCCCGAGACAATAGAGCTGGGGCCATCAATTAAGAGATATATTCTGAGCGGCGTTCCCCTGTCACTCTTCGACATCGAGTCTGTCATGTTGCCGAAGTCGACTTTTGCCAAATCACGCTGCATTTTGGTATCTGTAACATTTTTTTTCGCAACAAAGGTTCGGCACTGTGCTGCAGCTCGCCATTGTATTTGCTGAACGTTATGAAATGAAAGAGAGAGAGAGGGAGAGAGTGGGGAAAGACCGTCTGAGTGGGTTCTATTATTTAATCACGGAATGGACACACTCCAGATTTTCGTTTGACCACGGCTCTTGTTGACCGATCAACCCCAACTATATTTATATTACAATGCTTTTTAGCAACGGTCGACAAAACAAAGGGCTTCCGGATGCAGCGCAAAACCCCGAATTTAATTGCGCCAACTTGTGCAATACGAGAGAGTTTGTTCCGACGGAGTTTCGCGTCGGCCGAGCGAGCAGAGGAGGATCGCCCGCGAGGATCTGCCCAAGGATCAAATAAATAATGGAGCCGATGTTCTCTCCATTTGAATAAATGATGGCGGAGCGAATTAGACATATCGAAAGCGTATCTGGACGGCGGTGGTGAATCGAAACCCCCGACGCCATATACACTTTTTTATGCTGAGTCAGACGAACGACGTATAGGGGTGATGATTATCGTGGAGAATTAATCGATTGACGAAAATAAATGGTAATTTACACGACGTATTGCAAAGATATGAAAAATTTGTAACAAGAAAGCGATCAGATCATTGACAAATAACAAAAAGTTTTAGGAATTTTAGGTTTTAAGTCGTTTAAACCGACGAAATTATTGTAAAAACACTCGAGAATAATAGTGGCATGTTAGAGATCAGTATTGTGGCCCGAGCTCAAATTTTAGCATCATACTTTCATTGTTAACACTTGATCGGCCGGTAACCTATTTATATGCTTTTCAGACTTCGGCCGCACATTCGTTTATTTAAATACGTACGCTTACGAAATGTATGGACAGTATACTATGAAATGTGTTGCGTTTGAGGCATATTATTGTTTTCATTTAAATAATGTACTCAACTTAAATAATTACTAAGATATTAATTAACTGTTTTTATTTTTGGCGTTTCGTCCAGTGTTAACGTTCTCAAAATTTGACGATAGTTTTATCTGATCTGATAAGTCTTCGATGCAATTAAAGCAGACCGGGAAAAACTATCCTAATAACGGAAGGCAAGAAATTGATAATTTACGACAATGGCTTAGGAGCGGGATTAACTTTTCTGATATCTTATGAGATAATTCAAACAACGATATATCGTATTGCGGCAATAAGGTGTTAATATTGTCAGTAAATGACTTTTACGAGTGATTAACTTTGATTGTTGCAAAACGATACACGGACAGCCCTCGACTTTCGCACAATTCGCTATTTCGCACATTTTTTAACGATTTTTGTCGATAAACAGTCAAAAGATCTGTAATGGCTTTATTTTGGATAAAAAATCCTAATCGTACATCTCTATCGAATTAAGAATCAGTTGCCTTGGACATAAACCTTCTAAAAACCGATCGACATTGCTTCTTGATGGAAGCTGGTGATTGAAGACAATATTAGTTTATCGAGGAGAAAATCACAGAGAATTGAGAGTGAAAGATACAGAATTGTTTCCAGTATTTGAGTGGCCTTCTAACTCTGAGGCGGATCTTTGCCACCTGAAGGACACTACCAGAACTAAAGAATACTTTCTTTCCAGTGAGTAATGCAATAATAAATAGCTCGGTTTGTTATGGTTCAAAGAATTCAGAACATGGTGTTGCGGATGTAGTTGATGAATAATGAATTCCATATACAAAATCATAATGAGAGATGACGATACCCATCAACAATGTACAAAAAAACCCTGTTCAACGCGGCCTCGGCGAGCGCGGATTCGTTACAACGCGGATTTTTATTTAAAAATTGTGGAAAGCTGGAAAATTTACCAGTTTTTTGGCGAAATAATCCCAAACCATGAATGACCCAAAATTTATTTATGGACTGTTTTAAAACCTGTCTCATTGCGAGGATATTGAAGTTGAACCTCGGGATCTTCTGGTGTTGGACAATGCGCCAGGAAACTTGAGACATGTGCACTGATGTTTACCTCCAAATAACACTTCCATCTTACAACCAATGGATCAAGGCACAATAGCAGCCATCAAAGCTTATTTTTTTTTAAAAATGATGCGTCAACTCATTGAAGTATCTGATGGAAGTGATAAGGATGCTATGCAAGTTTGGTGGAAACCAGAAACATCGCCGAAGCGTGGAATGGAGTCACCTAGTCGTGTATGAAGGGTGTTTGGAAAAGGTTGTTCAGTGAAATCAGTCTAATAGCCGATATGGATATCCATAGCTTTTGTCAAAATCACACAGCGAACCCTTAACCAATGAAGAGCTGCAGGAAATGGACTGCCAAAAAATGATGAATCCGAAACAGTTCCCGTTCGAAAGATGAGTGTAAAAACGACGATATATCGTCGTTCAGCAGTCGAAGGGTTAAAATGCATTCGAGACGATCCGCTGCTGTTGCTTCCGCTTCGTCTACGCAAATAAAGGCGACTCAAATCGGGAATTTCGAAGCGGTACTCCGACCACCGCCTCCGCCTCCCGCGTCCAATCGCGTCTTCAACTTCCATGTGTTAAAAGCACGTCGTTCGACGATCGAAGAAGATCGAAGCACACGCTCGCACAATGCCGCGACGATGATGTATGTGTGCGTTAATACCTGGCCATCCGCGAAGATTAATTGACCATCGTCAAAATGTTTACAAACAATGAAGCATAATGAATCTAATTTATTCCGGGGCCGAAAAGCGAACCGATCCACATATTTAATTGAATCGGTCATAGGGTGTGTGAGAAAAGCGGCGTCCGCATCCTTGAATGACCTCATCACACTCCTCGGGCGACTCTGAGAAACCAGATTTGGAAAGCTTTCGACAACGGACGCCGAAGACTTCGCCCTCGCCGCCTTTTTACTGTGTCATCGATTCGAACGTACCGAAGTTCAATTACACATGTTCCCATATCTTACACAACACCTGTGGACCATATGCCGAGATGAAACAACAAAAAAACAACCGCATGAATAAATTACGTTTATTGTATTAGTCTAAAAATATGAATGTGCAGACGCCAAAAAAAAAAAGTGTTGAGCGATACGAACGGCAAATAATAATTTGATATATTATATTTGCAGATATCAATCGGAGGAGATATGCAATAGTTTTAATTGCGTTTTTTATATTTATTTCTCCGATCCATCCATCATTGCCGATCTGGTCCATGTGAATCAGTCATCCGAGGCATCGGACACGTGGCTATTTACGCTCCTGTCTATTTATTTTCACGCATCCGGTCGACTGATGCGTTAATATTCAAATAAGACGTGCGCGAATGGTCATATTTTGCTAAAAACAGGATTGGCAAACTGCATCCTAGGTGCAGCGAGCCGTGGACACTTCCTCTCGGACTCCTCTTATTTCCCAACAGATCATGACAGACCCGCATCCCGCTTCTGAACATCATTCACCATTAAAACTTAATAAATTGAATCATGCTGTATACACAAGCGAATCGTATAAACAACAAAAAAACATATATATATTCAACCCCTCGGATGCCGAATACGATATATCGTATTTTGCAAGTTGACAATACACGTTATTATAGGTAAAATCATTAATTTACATAATATATACAGTCAAATCTGTTTTTGTGCGGTATATAACATAAAACGCATTAAAATAATCCTCAATGTCATAATTTTTTGTGTAAAAAGTCTAAATAATATGCGCGCGATGGTTTTTTTCGCTCGCATCCGGTACGATGTGGCGAGTGCGAGCGAAACGTGCTGCACAAGCATTGTCATTAACGCGTCATATTCATTAGATAAAAAAAAATACGAAATAAAACGCAATAAAATAATCTCGTGTAGCTATAAAAACTATTTATCGAATCACATTTAACCTAGCCGTGTCGATGGGGTATATTGGGGACCCCAAGCTTTTGATTTTTCTCGATTAACTCTTTTATATAAATCCAACGTGTCACAAACTTATCGTATTTGTCTAAAAAAGTCTACAGAATAACTATTATAAACAATATTCCCTGATGTTGCAACGATATTTTTTATCCCTCGCAACCGGTACTATGTACCAAGCGCGAGTGTCATTTACGCAACATACTGATTTGTTAAAAAATCCAAAATATTCACCAAATCATGAATAACTAACTATACTTATGCTTAGAATAATCTATTTTTTAAAAAAATCGATGAAGAAGTCATTAATATCTTGACTTGAAATGCTTGGGGTCCTTGAGAGACCCCCTTCGGACAACGCGGTTGTTTTTGAGCCGCCGTGAGGGATGGTTTAATGGTCCAGGGTTATTCAAGAACTTATGGCGAACCTATGATCAGACAGGTCAGACACTGACCCACGCAATGACAGATTTAAATGCTAGAGCATCAGGCCCCAATAATTGAGGCCTTAAAGAAGCCCCGAAGAACAAAATTCAAAGAATATATTAAATTAAGTTATTAATCGATTATTATTAAAAAAAATACAATGGTTTATATACGAATTTTCAAATATAAATCGATTAAATTGTATTAAAATGTTAATGACGAATCTTGACATGTGTACAAATGATTTGAAAATGAAAATCAAACAACCTAGTATTAGAAAGAGTAATAAACATGCGATTTTTCATACATCGCGTAAAAAAAATCGCACAAAAACAGGTTCGACCATATTTTTTTAAACTAATTTAATAGAATAGTATGTATTGCCGAGTTATATGGCCGAGGCGAACCTCTCTCGATGACTGTACATTTTTTTTTTGTTTAAAAGGGGCGGCATTCTTGCCACATACCTTCCAGGTAGCCTCGGCATCTAAAGGGTTAAAGCAGAATGGGTTCGAGATTTGCGCGGAATTTGGCAAATAAATTGTGCAACAGGACAATATTTGTGCATAAATCTTGTGCAGACGCATAATTCAATTGTTCAAATATAATTTATTACGTCTGAGACGATGTCAAGTGTTCCGAGTTATTTACGTGTTGAATCGTCACGATACATCTGTCGATCAAATCGTAATACATGTTGATTGAACGTCGATCGGTTTAACGTTATCTGTTCAAAATATATATAGACTCGGGGTAAACATCGGATACAATAAATTTAAATCGTCTAATAATTCCAACGATTCGAGATGCCGATGATACGAGTGTTTATTAAGATAACGTCAGCGTGATCCTTTGACATAAAGGATCTGATTTTAAATATCAGCTGCGTACAGTGACTTTATGGGGCCCCGATGTCAATTACATTTCAGGGGACTCTGATATAAATATCTGAAGAATCATCAGACCCTCTTTGGGTTTAATAATTTCTCGTTGTTTTTAAAAAAAAGCAACTGAGGCTCACAAAAAGGTGATTACTGATTCTTTAAAATAATTAGTAGTCTCTGGGGCCCCAGTGTTCGGGGGCCTGATGCTCCAGCATCAAATCATATCTATAAATCCGCCACTGGTTGCATATTTAGACCAGACGTCGATATTTTTGTCGATGCTTCATGATATATTAGAACGGGAACGGACTGAATGGGTAAAATCGATAAATAATATAAATTTTGATATGTTCGGATCGAAATATTGTATTAAAATTATATTAAATAGATTCGGATACAATTGCATACAAAGAAAACTGGCGTCGTTGCGACTTGCGCTCAAACTAAACAATGGCAAACGATTCGCTGAAAACAATTCGTTGCATAAAATCATAGCGGCCGATTACAATTTTTACGGGTTTCTCTAATCAGTCGTTTATAGAATTATCATACAGACGGTCGATCAAAGTAATTAACGGACCCTGCGGATTGCCTCGACGATAATTCACTCGAGGCAATCGCGTAAGTTCGTATTCGTGCATAATCAACCCTCAAATAGACGTTTAGGCCTTTCCATCGCCGCCGATTTGAACACCGTTTCAGAGCATTCCGACGGCGATGAAAATTTACATTCGTTTACAAGGATAAAATTTCAAAATACAAAAACGGCACATAAATAAATAAATTATAAATTTATAATAAATTTTCTATATAATATCGGGCTCAGTCGACGATAGTCTATTCGGGGTTCGAGATGCACGTCAGACGCGTCCTTTTTTACACAAAAAGTGAGCGTCGTCCGCTGTTCGGGTTGCTATCGTCGGGTCGGACGATCGAAAGAATAAATTAGACGCGACAAACAATAGTTTGACATAAAATTTTGCTATATAAATAAGAAAAAATCACAGAAAATCGGGCAAATACACATAAATACGATACGTCGGAGAGAAACGAGTCGGCGGAAAACGAAAACGATTAGTCTTATCCTACTATCGGCACATTAAATATATATATATGTATATGATCGTCCCGGCCGCAATCCTACGACGGCCGGGACGCGCACAAAGGACTAATAAATATTAGCGTATCAATTATATTTAAAATACAGTCGGTCGTGACGAATAATAATAAGGATGATTATACCTTAGAAAATAATCGTAAACATAGAATTCAACTAACTTACGTGTCTAAGTTTTTAAAACGTCGCCGCTTCTATTATACGCCGCGTCGGACATAATAAATAAACGTCACAGAATTTTTTTTTGTCATGTTCGTCCGCACGGAACGGAGCGCGCGTCCTCGCCGAACGACGGGGGTCTTATTTACAACATACGAAAGGAGTCTCGCTATTTACAGAACGGCCGTCGGCGCGCCGTCCGCCGTCGGACGGGCGGGGACGGCGAACGCCGTCTCGCGCGACGTCCGAGGAACAATATTTACATTCCGAACCGTCGCACGATTTCGATTTAAACGTATCACAATATGGGGACGCGGCCGGGCCGAGGCCGTTCACCGCGACGGCAGGATCAGCAGGAGCCTCGAGGAGAGCGCGACGAGCGCCAGCGACAGGACGACGGGGAGCAGGGCGACCCTCGGGCAGCCCGAGTAGGACAGCTCCTCGCTCTTGACCACCTCGTTGGGGGACTTGTCGAACTTGTGCGTCTTCTTGGTGGCGGCGACCGGCTGGAGCGTCGTCGGCGGGCGAGGCTGCGGCGGGGGAGGCGGCGGCGACGGGGGCTGCGGCGCCGCGCTGCTCGGCGGCTCCTCGGGCCGGCAGCAGACGCGGAACACGAGCTTCATGTTGTGGCTCGAGCACCAGCCGCCGATGCGCCGGTGCAGGTCGTCCTTGCTCGACGTACTGATGAAGTAGTAGTCCTTGCCCGGGAAGAACTCGAGCCCCCCCGGCTGCGGACTGAACGGCCGGAAGGTGATCGTGAAGAAGAGCAGCTTGTGCGGCTTGTCGCAGATGGCGATCACGCGCGGGTTGGGGTTCGTGATGCGACAGGTCTCGTACTCCTCCTTGCTGACGTTGTAGACGATGTGGCGCTCCATGGCCTCGTCGTGCGCGTCGGGCGCGTACACGGGACACAGGATGTTCACCTGGTCGTACTCGAACTGGGAGTTGCCCTTGTTCAGGTCGAACACGTGGTCGGTGTTGTCGATGCGGAAGATGCTGTTGGTGGTGTTCCAGTGGATGAAGAAGACCTTGCTGTTGTCGCCGATCACGCAGTCGGCGAAGAAGGAGACGAGCAGCAGCAGCAGCGAGCCGCGGGGCTGGCGCCGCGACATGGCTGTCGGGGCGGCGGCGGAGGCGGCGGCGGCGGCGGTCGGGGCCGCGGCCAGGCCGGGACCGGCGGCGCTTTGTGCGGCGGCGACTGCAGCGCCGCGGCGGGCGAGGGCGGCGAGAGAATGCGTCCCCTCCTCCTCGTCCGGCTCCCCGCCGCCACTACCGCCACTACCGCCAGCACCACAGCCCCTCTCCCCGCCACCCCTCCGCAAAGCGCCCCTCTTTTTTCTCGCCTCGATTGCGATTTTGCCCGTCAAAATATTATTTTAAGACTCAAAAAAATGTTGCCATCTCGAAAAACAAAAAATGTTTAAACAAAATACAAAAATAAACGCGAAAACTGCGATCCAAATATTGATTTAAACGAAAATGCACACGAATCGTTCGTCAAAGTCCGTCAAAAATATATTTTTCATTCAACAAACGCGATTTAATACGATCCGATCCGATTCCGATTCGCAAAATTAAATTCCGCGTCGACTTGGATCGCGATCGTTTTGCAAAATAATCGATTAAAAATTAATATTGCGCCGCAAAAAAATGAATACGCCTCAAAATTCAGAGCACAGGGCGTTAAAAGAGCGAGAACGAAGGCTGCGCACGTCATCCGCGCATGGACGCGCGACAATCGCTTACGACCAAAATAAAAAAAAGCCGCGTCGTCGTCAATATATGCGGCCGATCACCTGGTCGAATGACACCCGAGCTTTCCGTAGAAACTTTAAATTAATCGCATCTTTCGATTAGCAACCGAATAAACACGCAGCACGATTATGCGACCGGACCGAAAAAAACAATATTAAGACCAAAACCATAATAAAAAAATATGTAGACGTTTGACGTTTTCGACAATGTATCGGTGGTTGGATGCGATGATACAAAAAAAATGAGCCCGATCGAAGACCGCCGGTCGATATTAAAAATTGATTAATAAATTTCAATTCATTATACACAATGCGACTATTGTTCGTTGTTTTTTTATTAAACGCTTCGAAAGCTATAGTGGGCATAACAATTGAAAGGCATTTTGCTTTTAACGACGATAGGTATAAATGATTCATCGCGTTAGGTTCTCTTCTCGGCGTTTGCCTCGGCAAATCGTACATTCGAGAAGATAAAAAAAAGCTTTTATCGCAATAATCGAATAATATAAATATACATATATCGACTCATTTAGCTGTGAAAATAATAAAAAAAAACACTACTTGGGCGGTAGTTGACCGCAATTTATGCATTATAAATATATGATGTGATGACCGCAAATGATAAAATATTATTCGTAGATACATCCAATTCGCTTTTGAAAATAAAATACTTCATTTTTTTTGCCCAAGATGTATGTTTCAAAAAGTGCATATACAGTAAATCCTCAGCTTACTGTATATGCATAGATTCCGTAGTAGAGAGAAAAACATAAAATTTAGCATTTTTGGCATAGGATAGATGAAAGTAAAATAGATAAGTCGAAGACTGACAATATATGTATATTATTTTAATCTTTTAATCCATGTTAAAACTAAAAAAACTCAGCGATAAAAAGTCTTAAACCGTGTCATTTCGAATCCGTGCAAAAATAGAGTGAAAAACGATTATTCATCATTAGAAATTTGCAGTGTTTTTATAACTGTGTTTTTTCTATAACAAAAAAAAACATTGAAAACGTAATTGAACTGTGTCATTTTGTTAATTATATTAATATATATATAAACCGTGTGAAAAGATAACATAATATACTTAACATTTATTTAATTAGAAAAAACTTATTCGCGAATCGATTTATTTTATTAGTATTAATTATTAAACCACTTTACGGCGTAATAGTAAAAGTTTCATACCAAGTATGCCGTCCATATGGCCAGATTGTGCGGCGCACACAGGCGCCAGATAATTATAGGCGCCAAGAGGGAAAAAATAATAATATTTAATACAATTAATTACATTTACTATTTATTTATTTGTCGTATGAGTACAGAATACATAATATATATATAGACATAACACTCGTATAATAATAATAATAAGTACAATAATAGCGATATTAATAACAATAATCTATGATAATAATAATAATAATAAAGATAACATTTACGATAGTACAATGAGATCAAAACAAGAAAATAATAAGAAATATCCAAATATTTTTATATT
>JAGXCT010035863.1:39151-77940 GCA_022495035.1 Philopotamus ludificatus | reverse complement strand
TCTGTGTATTCGACACGCGCCAGGCTATACCCCCAATAACACGACTCCAACTTACTCGGTCCCGATTTTAGTTTTAGGGTTTAACTGTATCTTGACTTTTTTTAAAAAATGGATTATTCTAAGAATAAAAATAGTTATGTATGATATATATCAGTAGAAAAATTCAAAATATCGAGCAAATTTTGAATTGTTCTACTAATGTGACACGTAAATGACACGCTGAATTCTCGCAGCACGTGTCTAGTACATTTCACGCGCACTTAGCACATTATACCGGATGCGAGCGAGCAAAAACATCGCACCTGATTTAATGTATACTTGAAATCCGTCCCGCGAGAATTTGATGATCGGACTACTATAAAAAAACTGATGATTTCATCACTATCTGTTTTTATGTGACTCTTTTGTTACTTATGATTCATTACCGAATTTAACAAAAAAAAATGTCTAAAGTTTATTTTATTTCTTCGATTGATATAAAGCCGACTCTGAATCCAATTCGAGGGGACAACAATTCGTTACGTAATGAGCATTGACCTATTTTTTGCGCTAAGGGTAAATCGATATTGATAACAGGTTGTGAAGCTGAAAGAGCTCTCTAAACCAACATTTATAAAAAAAAAAAAATACAAATCGACTATGAGAGAATGAATTATTTGTCCACTCATTCCATATAATATGACATTAAATTTATTTTTTCTTTAGATATTTATGCATTAAGAATATTTTTTTTCTCGCCTATTGTTACATACTTTATATATTATTATTTTTTTAAATTCGTCCTCATCCATATACAACCGACAACCCCCTTGCTTTTCTATTTCTCGCCTCCATGGGCCCCCAACCCTGTACATGGGCGTGGTCACGAAACATCGCGACTTGTTTTTGACTCTCGTGTGTAGAGGCCCTAAATTAATAAATGAAATATTTCCGAGGTTTTGATGCAAAAAATTAGATGGACCCAAAAGAAATCGCGTAGTTTATAACCAAATTTTTGAGGGCAGACACGGTGAAAAAAGCATGTCTGTCTTTTTTTTGCTTAGAACTATTGTTTAGCATTATTCATGAGTTTGTTTTCGATAAATGCTAGCAAAGTCACTTAAGCTATTAAATAAATGTATGGTAAAGTGCTGACAATACGTAGATGTCAATTCAGGTTTCAAAGGTTCAAATCTGAATGATGGCATATTGAGATTCCTGCTAGAGTCGTATCCTCGATTAACGATTGAGGAATTATAGTAGAGACTCAAATCTCGAAGATCCTATGTACAATCGTTTACGATAATATAAGTAAAAAAAGGGAATTATTTTCTCCGAATCAAACTCCCGATTCGATCCCTAAGCCTAGCTTAACACTCCGAAAAGCTCTTTTGTGCATTTGGTAAGATGTAAGAGGTATAATTCATTACGAATTGTTATCAACAGTTGGTAAGATTAAACGAGAAAATAAAAATCAAACGTCCAATTTTGATCCGATTAAATAATATAGGACGCCCCTTTGACCCAAGAAAAAATTCTTGGGTCATAAGGAGGTTCTGCAACACTCTTTGTATTTCCTAGACCTTGTCCCTTCAGATTACTTTTTTTTCAGGGCCATGGAGCACATACGTTTTCGAAATATAACTGAAATGGAAAACCACTTAGCCAATAAATATTAAGATTTTTCAAAAAAGGAATTGAAAAACCACAAGGATGATGGGAAACAGTTTCTTACAATGATGGAAATTATATTTTTTAATAATAGGTAAAAAAAAAATGAAAAAACATAAATTTTACATTCATAAATATATGCGCAATTTCTTTCGGGTCCCCCTAATATGTATCTAAGTGTTATCTTTACTTCATCTCCGTTTTAATTATTCAGTAAATGTTATAAAGAACTAAATAGGTAATAATCTGAAGGTGCTATGTCTAATACGGAGAATACGAAAGTACGGTTCATTTTTTCGTCACGAACGTGCAATGTCGTGTTGGAGAATAACTCTATTACTACTGTAAATATTCTGATATTTTTCCTTCAGCTTTTGATTTAATGTGTCTAATTGTCCACTATACACTTCTGCATTTATGGGATCGCCTTGTTTAAATAGTTCATAGTTAATAACTCTACTTATACTCAACTAAATGCATTAAAGAATCTTCCTATATGTCAATCCTGGCCTTGGGGGTTGGAACGAGTGTTATTTCTTGGATATTCATTGTTATTTTTCTTTTTTCATTAAGTTTATTCGCTGAGATGAGAAAAAGGTTAACAAAAATCTGCACGTTTCCCTTCGGATGTTTTTTCTTCATACGCTATCTATATACTCATCCTGCTTACCTTGTCGAGACGAATAAAATATTTATGTGTTGTTGACGTTGAAAATGCAGGTTTTTCTGACAAAACTTCTATATTTTGTCGAAGATTATAATACAATTAAATATTTCAACATGTCGTCATCTAACTTTGAGGCTCTTCCTGATTTAAGGCGAGCCTCAAAGATTAAAGATTTAAGGCGAGCCTTAAGATTTAAATCGTCGAAACTGAAATTAACATCTGTTTTTAGTCAGTATTAGGCCATAAATCTAGTTGATGGTTTTTGCGGCCATAATTTAGTAACGAATATGTTCTTAGTTGGATTCGGGCTTAGAAATTTTTCCGTCTTAGACGTAAGACGCAAACTAAACTCAATCAAGATTGTATATTGAAAAAACATGGTCTTCTCTCCGAATAACATATTCAGAAAATGACATTTTTTTCTAAGAAGAACCACTGGTTTACAATTTTTCATGTTGGGTCTAGTTTATCTTCCTAATATCATGGTATTGTTTTTGTAAAAAAATACAGGCAGTCCTCGACTTTCGTACATTCTACTTCGGCACAATTCGCTAGTTCGCACGTTTTATATTTATATTTAAGATATTTGTCGATAATGCACATTTTCATGAACCAATTATGTGCGAAAGTCGAGGGCCGCCTGTACTCCATAAGTAAAAAAATACCCCCGAGCATACTAGAACACGTGAAACCTTTTCGACAGCCAACAATAAAATAAGCGCCCTATATGTCTAACAATGCCAAGATACGTCAGGGACAAGTACACCAATACATCAACAAAAAATTAAAGTATTCAAGCTTACGACTGGTGCAAAGAATTTGCTGGGAATCAGTGGAAAACGAGAGTCATGGATGCATTCGTGCAATCCGGTGAGCTTTTAATAAGGTAATCGACGCATCAATATCTTGAAATTGGCGTAGAGGTCAAGATGTCGTACGGAAGCACTCAAAGAATCAATTTTGGTTACCGAAAAAATAGCAAATCACAGTAAGTAAAAGGCTTTTCATTACCAATTATCTGTGGCCACTTAAGAATTGGGAGGACAGCGTTTTAACAACAATGTGGAAGCGTTCTTGCGCAATCTGTTAGAGACTCGACCAACTTCATTCCTCGATAATAGGTATAAAAAATAGATATAATTAAAGAAAGTCTTCTATATATGTATTCTCTAGATCAGTGTTCTTCGACCTGTAGTCCACAGACGTAAAAATCTTAAGAACGCTGCTCTATATGACAATGCGAGCAATAAGACGCCTTGAAACTTTCTACGGGGTCAATTACGCAATGAGGAAATTCGCCGAAATGTTTAAGCGAATGTGGACAAGCAGCATTGCTCAAGTTGCTGCAGGCAAAGGCGCAACAAAAAGGCACTGTAAGACCTATAGGATGCGACAAGCCTCATTTAAATTTTAAAAGCAATACAGCACAAACTTTAAATAAAAATCTAGGTCCATAAAAATTATCAAAGAAATGAACAAAAAATATAGCAGAGAAAGTATGACGAGATCACGATTTTCTGGATACAGGAAAATGGCAAGGTTTAATGTAACACAGTCTGCTAAAAACATGTGTCATATAAGGAAAATATATAAATAAATACATTTTAATTGAGATACTATTTTTTATATTTGTTTATTCTTTACAGTTAGTTTCATTTCATTATGTTTTATATGCACTTGTATCGGGCAATAGTTTGCTGGATAAGCAGTTTATTTTTGAAGATGCGTCATAAATCCTCTCGATGATACATAGGGCGTCAACTTTAAACCTCATCATCATAGGCGCTATTGTAGAGCCCTGGCCTCATCCAACATCCTTCTCCATTTTATCGTTGTTCATCGCTCCATCTCTCGGTAAATTTCAATGATGCAGTATCCCTCTGTACGCAGTCCAACCACCTCAACCTTGGTCTTCCTTACCTCTGAGGACAGGAAGGCTTGTTACCCTTGTATCGCTCATCTTATTTCGTCAAATCCCCACAATCAGAAGGACCTGATGAAGGTTATGTAGAGCTTGACTTTGGTCTTCTTTGAGAAGAACCTCGACCGTAGATGCTATTGAAGTCCAAAGTAGCGCCGGTTTGTCAGAACGATTCTTCTTCGTACTTCCAAATTAGTTTCTTTGTCATTTGTATTAAGTGAGCCGAGATATATGAATTCCTGGACGGCCTCGAAGCTGTACTCTTCGACCTTCAGGAGTTCAAGGGTTCGTCCTAGGCTGCCTTTAAGCCTGCCTCCAATTTATTTTCCATAAGCCATCATCAGTCAGTATCGAGTGGCGAAAAATCTGCCTGGATTTAACTAGACATCTTTTACCTTAAAGGTTCATATTAAAGATTTTTTAGCATAAGTCTGAGAACAGAAAGAGAGCGTCTCTAAATATACTGCATATATTAAAATTCTTTAATATGATGCTATAGTTAAGGTTTCTAGAATCCCTTTTAAAACATTTTATACTGCTCCTCCTTCTAACTTATTCCGTTTTCTTCGCTCTCCAATTCACCATTCTTCGATTTTACGATCACTTAAACGCCAACGCCTCACTGGTGAGTCGCATTTGTACTGAATCGCATTACACTGACGTTTCATCCGTCACGGCGGCTCGAAAACAACCGCGTCGTCCGAAGGGGGTATCTCGGAGACATCAGGCATTTCAAGTATTTTATTTTTAATTAGAAGGATGAAAGAAGCTGTCGTGGCTCCGTAATATT
This sequence comes from Philopotamus ludificatus, assembly GCA_022495035.1. NCBI lineage: Eukaryota > Metazoa > Arthropoda > Insecta > Trichoptera > Philopotamidae > Philopotamus > Philopotamus ludificatus. The sequence continues at coordinate 72,912 of JAGXCT010035863.1, read as the reverse complement.
CACAACTGGGCCAGAATGGTAGCTCCAGAATTGCTTCAGCTCGTCAAAAAAATACAATTATATGGAGAAAAAACAGGGACATGTAGATCGCCTACGTCCAAAAGGGACAAGGCATCTGAAGAAGAATAGGACATAATTATAAACATTTGTCATAGCGGTTAAGGATATTATTTCTAATTAGATTTACTAGGGCTTCGAACCGAAACTGAACCTAAAAAATGTATCTTACTCTCTTAAAAACAATAAAAAACAATCATTCGGAGCTGATCCTAAAGCAGAAAAAGACCGATTTTTTCCGGAACAAAAACCGGAACCGAACGAATATATCTTTTAATTGAACCGGAATGAAAACAGAACCGAAAAAATAACGATTCGAATGCGTGAAAATGTACACTTAAAGCCATACAATTTTCCGGTTGCCGGTACGGGTCAAAACCAACCGCGTCGTCCGAAGGGGGTCTATTTATAATGAAAAATAGACCCCAAACAATTCAAGATATTGACTTTTTTAAAAAAAAAATGGATTATTCTAAGAATAAATATAGTTCTATTCATGATATGCTTCATAATTTAGTTGATATTTTGGATTTTTTAACAAATCAATATGACGCGTAAATGCCAACGCTCGACGATGATTCGCCGCAGACTGAGCTCTCGCAGCACGTGTCACATGCGCGTTTCACTCGCACTCTCGATTTTTTTCCGCAATTGACACGGTTAAGTAGTTAAACAATTTGATCTTCAATACCAATTGATTATTTATAGTGCTGTTGCAGCATCAGGCACTATGTTCTACATTATTATTTTGACAAATTTTATGACAATGTTATTTTATGCAAATAATCTGCAAAAATCCAGTTCACTGTGGTTGTTTATTTTTTTTTTTATTTGCTAGGATAAAAACAAGCACACAATCGTCTCGGCATCGACCAAAGAATTTTCAATAAGTACGACGGCCACATATGGAATTTGCATAAATTTCATTCAATCGATATACTTATGAATTCATCATACGTTCGTCTCGCCGTCCAGATGTACTCGCTACTTTTCTATGCGCAGACGAGCAGACTTTCAAATGTTACATACGACGATGCGAAAATAACATTTTTTTCCGTCCATTGTGTAATGTGAGTCCGTCTCGTTTTTCAGAAAAACGCAATGTAAATAAACAGTCTTCGGTTGTGGTCTTCCGGAGGCAGTCAGTCAAGGCAGGCCACTTTCTCTCGGCCGTCCGTTCACTAACCCGAAGTGCCATCGGTGGTAGTCTGCACGAACGGCATTACCACAATGTGGAAAAACAGCATAATTTACTGTAAACCATTGTATCGACACGATAGATAAAGCATAGATCAAACGACAGATGAATCGACAGCGTGCAGATTTATAATGTTTTTAACGAGCTGACAAAATTTCAGGTTTTGTGCATACGTTCGTTGAAATCTTTTTCAAAGGCGTTATCAACATCGATTATTTATTAATTATAACCAATTAAATGATAACCCAAATCTCTGGCACTAAAACATAACAATAAATGATTGTCAATTTAATTGGATATATACATTATTCAAATCGAGAGTATTTAATTAATATTTATGACGATTGTGCTTAAAATACCATATTTTTTACAGAGTAAAAGCAGTGAAAACTGAATATTTTATTTGATATGATCATAAAATTATTAAAAATATGATTTTGTAATCCAGGTATTACAAAATGGAAGTTTAGAAAGTCTATATTCCCTTGTAGATGCAAATTCGCGAGCTGCAAAATGATCGAATTGCGACAATTAACCGAATTATATTATATATATATATATGCATGTAGGTTAAGGTGACCAACTTTTTCTAGTGCCAATTTGGGACAAATCATCAACCACTTTCGGTTTTTATTTATTATAAAAAAATTGTTGAATAAATTAAGAATATTTGAAATCATTTACAGTATCTTTTTAATTAAATTTAAGCGAAATACAGCTAACCCCCGAATAACACGACAATGTGTTCGAAAATTAAAAAAATAATCGTTGGATTATGCTGAGCATATATGAAGCTTAATCTTAACCCTTCAACCTCTAGATGAATTTATATAACTATGTAAAGCATATGAAATGTAGTCAAACTCGAATTTAGTAACGAAACTTATTGATTCTAGATGTTTTCGTGGATCGAATATACACATCCCTATTCAAATAACTATTAAATAAAGCTGTGGCTAGCATGAATTGACAGCTGTCACACCGGGATGACCGTAGCGGTTAAAAGATTAAATCAATATATCTATGTATACAGTCCTGCATAAACGTATACGTTTATTCCCAAGATTAAACCATTTTACGCCAAAATCAGTAGAAACCCGTATGATTTATTAAATAAGAAGATTTACAAAAATATAATCGAGTGTAATCATTAAATTAAAGGTAGACAAATAACGATGAAACGAAAATGGGAAACGTTTGTATTTTCGTTTCATTCAAATAGTTAGTAATAGTGAAGAATGATCTTCGTTTAGAAAATAACTGCAATAGTATTCTAGGCTAATTCTGGCATTGGTATATAAAAAAAAGGAAACTGAAAAAGAATTATCCACGATAATCAGTCGTACATCACCCTGCGGCTTATTAATAATCGCAAAGATGAAATATGAACATGAAGGATGACGTTTTATCAACACTGAGAAGATAAAAACATAATTACCGAAAGATTCTCGAGGTTAATTAATTTTTTCTCAGATGTTAATTTCACTTTATTAATGTTTTTCAATCAATATTTGTTTAATAACATCATAATTCACATTGTTTAACATTGAACAACTAATGACACACCGGCGTGTCGCCGTTTACTCACCCCGCACGCTAACGACACGTGTTGGATGCATTATATAAATAAATTAGTATTTTGGACACATCATTCGTGGACCAAAGTATCGCCTTGTGCAGATCATCATGGAAGGAAAAGCGGAAGGTAAAAGTTGGTTGAGAAGAAAGAAGCTATCGTGAGCTCAAAAAATACTCCAGAAATGTTCCAGCTCGTCAAAAAAAAGATAAAACAAGGACATGTAGATCGCCTACGTCCGAAATGGAAAAGGTTTTAAAGAAAATTAGTTTTACTAGGGCTTCGAACCGAAACTGAACCGAAAAATGGTATCTTACTCTTAAAAATAAAACCGATATTTTTTCCGAACGAAAAAATACCGGTTCGAAGCCCTAAGATTTATACTTAGCCATGGAATTAATAGGGAGATTTTCTTATCATTTTCAACCGTACGAAACCGTCTATATAAATCCAATTTTGGATAATTTATCAGCAAAGACTTTCCGTTAAGTCAAACAAGGAGAAGGGGGTCTATTTATAATGAAAAATAGCACCCCATGCACTTCAAATCAAGATGTTGATGAATTATTCATCAATATCTTGCTGTACACGTTTCACTCGCACTTAGCACATCGTACCGGATGCGATCGAGAAAAAACATCGCGAATATTGTTGTTTTTTTTTTTTTTCAATTGCATCATAAGAAAAAGTTTTGATTAAAAATCGGCATAAAAGGGCGTAGGTTAATTTTATGAAAGGCGCCTTCACATGTGAACGTATCCAAGATATTATACCTTTGCAGACATATTCTAAATAACAGTGTTGCCGAGTTTCGTCATAGCCGCATGCCATAATGGATTTTTGCGCAACCGCTTCGCAAATCGTCGGCAGGTCATGGTTTCTTTGCATATTCAGGTTTATAGATTTTGCTTTCGCGAAACGGGTTTTTTTTATTCTTTATTGTCATATTGAATAACACGTGTTGATACATTCGATAATCATTATCAGTGTTGCGTGCGAGTTTTCGTCAACAATGCAATGCGAAAATGCATCCAACAAACGTAAACAGCAGAGAATGAGAGTAATCCAATTAGCATTCTGCTAAAAAAAGATCCAGTCGATTTTCAATGACGGAGAATAAGGGCTTCGAGCTTTGTTCCAAAGAAAATTAACCCAGTTTTGCAAAACGCGCACAAAAGAAACGCGCGTTTCAAGGTAAAAGAGTATGCTAAATCGATTACATCTACAAATTGCATGATCATAAAAATAATATATAGCTTGGTTTTATTAAAAATAATCAAATTTAATGTCACTATTATATTTAATGAATTTTAAAAAAAAAATCCTGACATGTTTATAAATTAATTTCAATAAAAAAATATGCAAATATAAATTGAATTATTTAAAAAAAAATATATGTATCCCAAATAAGTATTAAAAAAATAAGTAATCGTTCTTTAGTGTGTTCGTTTATTATCTATTCCACCATATGGCTTTTAACACTTGTTTGAAGTTCAAAATCTTATCTGCGGATGAATTATGTATCGAAATTATGACTAAGACACATGTAATGATTATAAAATCAATGATCAGAGGTTATTCCGATTTTTTTACAGCGAATACTGACCGTTTAAATCCTGATTCAATGAAATGTATTTATGATACTGTCTATTTTATTATTTATAAATGTAAAATACTGAAATACAGCTTTATAAAAAGCTAAAACACTTATATTTTAAATATTAATTCGTATGTTTAGTGTTGATAACCGTGAATAAGTTGCGTTTGATCGAGTAAATGATCGCGGGATGTTGAATGAAAAGGTTAACGAGCACTGCTCTAGCGTAATATTATTTAAAATGGACAAATTTGCGGTCAATTATATAAATTTTTATAATATTCGCAGCGGAGAAAGTAAATATAATTTATTTCTTTCATAGTATTTTTTAATGACTTACACAGTTGCTGAATGTTTCGCTGAACGGATGCGTTTCAGCGCGCTGTCGCTTCGTATTTTATTCGCTGAATCGATCACGCACCAGATTTCAGTTAGCACACGAAAGGAAAACTCGCGCGCGATTTTCAAATGTTTGAATTGGGCGATCGTTTCGCGCGCACGGTTCGGGAAAGTCCGGAGCGTTCGGGCGCCGAGACGCGCGACTGTTTGCCGACTGACGTCCGCGAACTCAGCGCACGTGTATTTATAAACAGCGGGGGCGAGGGCAGGGGAGTGTTGAGTTCGCGTGCACCTGCAGATTGGGTGCATCGTGCATCCTTCCTGCTGTCGACGATGGCCCCCCGTGTCAATCCTAATATTATCTTTGAGCACCGGATCTTCCGGCCATGTCCGCCTTTTTGAAGGTTTTAAAAGGGGAACACGAAAGGGGGGAGGATTTAAAAAAAACATTTTTTTTACGAATTTTTTAACACATTCAAATCAGTGACGAATTTTTAAATTAGTAACGTTTAAAATCACATAAATAAAATGTAACGTGATCGCAAAACCCACAAAATTTCAGCATTCGATTTTTCATTAAATAGATTAATGAAGTAATACAATAAATTTCCCCATTTACGACCTAATTTAAATACAATTCCCGCGAATTACGCACTATTTTCCATATAAACTAAATTTTTTTTTTTCATAATTTTAATTACATTATTTAAAAAATGCATAAAACATTAATATTAAATAAATAATTTAATAGTAGATCGATCAATTTCTTATATTGAAATTATTATACGTAGAATAACAAATTTTAATATTCATAGACATATGTTTTTAATTATGCTATTTAAAGTAATATATAAAATATCAACATACATGGAATTACATTATTAATAACATTAATATTAACGCTAAATCTACGTGTTCGCAAATCCCGCAACACATGAATTTGTGATATAAATCTAGTTTATTGCATATTAATTTCAAATAATGACAAATTATCATATTAATAACCTACCTATATAAATTTTCCATAGTTTTAATTATACTATTTAGAAATGCATACAATGTACACTTTTAATAAAAGATTGATAAAATTTGCATTTTAATATTATTACACTGAGAATTACAATGTTAACGACGTTAAAAATAAATAAAAATAATTTTAACCCTAAATTCACGTGTTCGCAAATCCCGCAAAAATTTGACATTTCGAAATTTTTATTCATAGATTCCTAATTTTGATATAATTACAGTGAATTGTGCATTTATTTTGAATAATAATCGATTATGATAAAAACATAACCTCAAAAATATTTTTCAAAAAAGAAAACGTTTTCTAATATTAATTCAAAAATATTCTAATCAGTTTCGATTGCATCTTAAAAGAACATGAGCATGTATATGGATGATTCACTTTTTGAAAGATCATGGAAGTGGTTATTTATGAAAATATATGATGAAGTGGTTTCGATGAGATTTTGTCCGTTGACTGAAATTGTAATGCAAAATGCTTCAGCTTTCAAACGATTAACTTTACTCGGAAACAAAACAAATACCATCTTTCCTCAGTAACGATTGACAAGAACTGAGAAAAATAAAATATTAGGATAATAAATTATTTACAAGAATTAATCTTTTTTATTATTAATTTAAATATAACATGAATAGAAAACGATTTTCTTATTCTTATCGATTATCAATGAATAAGAAATTGCCAATTACACTTTTTAAGAATAAAAATTTATTAGACGAATAATATTAACGTTATGAAATTATTAAGCATAGTTTAATAATTTAGAATATATTTTAATCATTGTCACAAAGTTTAACTGAATTTAATTAATTGTCCTAGATTGTATAATGCAGGCGTAAATATTTATTTACACGACATTATTTATTTAAAATAGAATTATGATACAATTCAAAACTAATACTAGTATAAATTAAATTATAAAACCATACAATCACCACATAACTGGTGAATGCATTATTTTTTTAGTGCGATACCGAATATAATTTCGGTAGTTATTACGTCACGAATGCTGCTAATATATATTTTTACATGCGTATAATAAAAACGTAACGTTGGTAAATTTTAAGGTCGATTCAATGTTGCTAGCTTGGTGCAAATGATTGCAGACCAAGGTGATAAGGGGAGTATATGCGTATTATGCATCATAAAAAATCGTAAACAATCTAATCGGCATTTAAAAACGATCTTATTAATGAAATGAATCACTATTGTGATAGACAAACTATTCTAATGAATAGTTTATCAGCCACGTGAGTGTTAATTTATAGATACGAAGACGTTATATAAGCGAACGTAATTATGCGTGTCAAGTATTCCTCGCACTCAAGTTCTATTGCTATACGAATAATCTATCTATCTTAATAATATTATAAAACCGATGCGCAAAGGTCAGTAATTAATAATATTAATATTCCGTCTCAATGTGATCGTAAATAATTGAATCGAGCTTCAGTCTTTCCTCGTCTCAATGGGAAAGCAATCAAACACGTACCGCAGTTTTCATCTCTCAATTATGGTTCATGATCAATACCATCTATAAAGTTCAATTTGATCAAACAATTAAATTGATGTGAATGCACTATTACAAGGATAAAGAGTAACGCTCTTCGACATAAATAGTGAACAAATTATCATAAAGTTGTCAATAGAATCAATACAAAATAATGTCAATAGGACGAGCATAATTCGTATATAAATAACAATGACATCGTAATATTTAATACGCACCCGCAACATTTCTAGGCTCGCATTAACGCCGATATTTCACAACATATTGTCACATTTGTTATGTCGATTTTTGTCTAATGTATAAACTATAATTAAATCATTAATAGTCTAAAATAAATATACGACGTGATACAATTGATACTTTTAAATATATATTATAGATAATAAATAACTATGAAATAAAATAAAAAACGATTGCATAATCATTCTCATATTAAAATCTCATATTATAGGCAATTTAATTGTTTAAAAAAATCATGATATATTTAACACGGCAGAATTATTGTTCAATTCTGTATTATATATAAAAATGTGTATTATATTACGATTACATAAATATTGATTACCTTGAAATACGAAGAGAAACGATATAGGAGCGTTCAGATATATCTCTCGAGAATATTAACGTAAGAGCACATCGTCAGTTTATTTTTACACTACACATCACGCACATGACCGGTCGAACTACAACTGACAGTTCGTCCAGGGCTGCCAACTTCGGTAGCTCGATCGTGATGATTTCGATCGAGACCTAAGAATTAATATATTGACCATGTTAACAATTACAATTAGATTAACAGGAAGATAAATATAGATTATTTATTTAAAGACAATGCGTGGTTGCCATTACAGAGTGATACAATACGCTAAGCACGAGTATGTCGGAATGATAATATTAATAAATAAATAAATGAATGAAATTAAATTTTAAAAAAAAATATATTATTTATGATACATATTAATAGAAGAAACCAAAATATCGATATAATTTTGAATTGTTCTACTAATTAATGCGACGCGGAGATGGCGTGCTCACAGTGCGACGGCCTTGGCATGTTGTTTCACCCCTTGCACAGCACGATATTTTTTCTCGCTTGCACTTGGGCATGCGCGATATTTTTTCTTGCTCATATCCGGTACGGAGCGATAAAAAACATCGCACCCGTGCTATTGTAAAATAATATTGTTGTTTTTTATATTTTTTTTTCGCTTTATTCTTTAAACTTTTTCCGACAATACAAAAAGTTTGTGACATGTAGGATCTTTTTCTTTTCGAAAATGTAGGGACATTTCATATTCTTCAAGTTATGTTATAAATTTAAGTCACGAACCACCAATTCGAAGATAAAAAGCGCCATTTGACAAAATTTGGTGCTGCCATAAGAGAAAAAAATCTTTATCATATAATATGTATATACGGTGAAAACTCGTTTTATTTTAGTACCCCGAATCTACGTTTTTTTAATACGTAGATTCGGGCATATACTATATAAAGCCAGTGTTTGGGTTTTATCAGACTCTGGAATGGTAGTTGAGGCCAAGGGAGTTGGGGTCTTTCAATGGCGTGAGAACTCCCCTTTTTTGTCCATACCGCGGTGGCCCATTCCGTTTTGGTGTGCGGTTTTTTATAAAGAAGTTAAGCATATAAGCATATATTTAAATCTAAAATAAAATACATGGCAGTTTATTCATTCTAAAATATTAATAAACGTGTAATCATTCGTACATATTTATATTTAACGCCGTGATTTTTATGTTGAAAAAGTATTGGTAATTTAATGTTGACGTAATATATTCGATTCTTATAGTTCTTATCTTCGTTTCATATTCGATGTAATATGCTTACCGTGGACAGTGTACTGAGACATAAACAAGACAAAGTAGGTGACGATTTTTTTTTATTCATACTAAGAACTTAAAAAATGCCTGACCAATGAACGGTGAATGGATTTAAATTAGGGCCGAGCGCGTAATATAATTTAATCGGATTTTGCCAGGAAACTACAATTCGTTGTAATGGCGATGTCTAGTAATTTTACAAATTCTCGTTTATTGTGTGACATTACTAGAAACGATCATTCCATGCATATCTTTTTTTAATTACGGTCTATTTTTTTCTCTCTTAGATTCGAATAAATTATCCATTGTTAAAATTCAAGATATGCATTAATCGTTTAGGAATTTTAAATAAATAAAACTGTATCGAATTTAAGTCGTTTTAAGTGACGTAGGGGGATTTAAAAGTATTATTTTAAAAAGTTGTAGTGCGATATTTAGTTGGCCGGAAAGCGGCTCACTCGTGCGCCCCGGCCGCGGCGCTCTTTTTCGGACCGCGTGGTCAGCAAGTGACACACGATGGCTGCGATCGCGATGGAAGCCGATGAGCAGTGGGACACGACCCCGGCGGAGGCGGGCGCTGCGCCCGCCGAGCTGCCCGAAATCAAATTGTTCGGCCGCTGGAGCTGCGAGGGTGTGGAGGTATCCGACATGTCCCTGCAGGACTACATCGCCGTAAAGGACAAGCACGCCAAGTATCTTCCCCACTCAGCCGGTCGTTATGCCCAGAAGCGTTTCCGCAAGGCGCAGTGCCCCATTGTGGAGCGCCTCACCAATTCGCTCATGATGCACGGCCGCAACAACGGCAAGAAGCTCATGGCCGTGCGCATCGTCAAGCACGCCTTCGAGATCATCCACTTGCTCACGGGCATGAACCCCCTCCAAGTGCTGGTCACCGCCATCATCAACTCAGGCCCGCGCGAAGACTCCACGCGTATCGGTCGCGCCGGTACCGTGCGTCGTCAGGCCGTGGACGTGTCACCTCTGCGTCGCGTCAACCAAGCCATCTGGCTGCTCTGCACCGGTTCACGAGAAGCCGCGTTCCGTAACATCAAGACCATCGCCGAGTGCTTGGCCGACGAACTCATCAACGCCGAGAAGGGCTCGTCCAACTCATACGCCATCAAAAAGAAAGACGAATTGGAGAGAGTCGCTAAATCCAACAGATAAACTATTCTCTATTATATTTTATTTGTGTATATATATTTTTTTTCGATTAATATACAGATTTTTCACCTGACCTCTTGTATTATTTTCACAACTGCCGCTTTCAAATGACAGGTATACGATGTAAACAATGCGAGATGTATGCACGCACGTCTATGCGATCCGATGATGACCGTAGACCAGACAAAGTCAATTCATTCAGTCAATTGTATCAAATATAATAATAGTGTGCAAGTATAAAATAATGCAGTATAAATATTATTCGAATAAGAATACATATATATATAATCCGGAACAATTCCATTTCAGATGACAATCGTTCGTATAATTGTCACATTTATTGATAATAACCTTATAATATTGCACAAAGCATTAAAAATGTATTAATCTGTCTAATAATAAACACGTTTATGTGCGCAGGATTGACGAAAATCTATTTTAAAGCTGTTTTAAAATTAAATTGTCGTTGGACATGTCGCCGTTGATTTTATTTTAAACTTTTTTTTTTAATAATCTTGCCGTTTTTAGCTGAAAGTAATGTTTTATCTCGATAAATATATGTGATTCGAGAATGAAGAGTGATAATTGCAATATTTTATGCTACATTCAAAGCTTCACTATTACGAAGGCTTAGTGAAGCTATAAAAATGAATAAATGGTGAATGTGAGTTTTGTTACCTTAAAATGTTATTATTCATTCATACATCATAGGCGCAACAGCCTTATTGCAGAGCCCTGGCCTCATCCAACACCCTTCTTCATTTTATCCGCCTCCCGGTAAATTTCAATGCTGTAGTGTCCCTCTATACACAGTCCAACCACCTCAGCCTTGGTCTTCCTTTCTTATGGGGATGGGAAAGCTTGTTAAACATAAGTCTTTTCAGCGGCTGACTGTCCCTTATCCTTGACACGCGACCGGGCCACTCTGACGACAATTGTGACCGGTATATCCTTGTATAGTCGGTACAGCTCCTCGTTCCATCGAACACTTTCCGTTTCAGAATCCTCTCCAAGATATTTAGTTGTCGTTCGTTTATCTTGCTTTGTCAGTCTAACATTCAGATCCTTATGTTAGGACGGTCCTGATAGGGGTCGTGTAGAGCTTGACTAGTGTTATTTTAGAGGAATCTCGGCCGTAGATGCTTTTGTCCAAAGTAACACCGGTTTGCCAGCATGGTTCTTCTTCATACTTCGAAATCGGAATTTATTATAATGTTATTCAACCTGCGTCAAATAAATGAATAAATAAGAAAAGTCACTGACGAAGATAAAAAAACCTAATCCAATGGAAATTACGTAAACAGAATATTACTGACAAGAAGTGAAATTCTATTCAACAATTCAAAGAAAAAATAGTGGTTTACTTTATAATATGTACTGTGATTTATTAAGGGATATTGAAAAATGATCGGAAGATTGATGAAGAAGTCTTCAAACTCTTCAAAACTCTTCAAGGAATGACCACTAGATATATTTTTTCAGGAAACACTTTCGCTTTATCTTTGATATTGAATAATAATAAATAAAATTATGCTAAGAACCGATTTATATATAGTACGAAAACTAATGCTTAACATTTTAATACAATATTATCTAACGTAATGATTCTAATGGCAGATTTATAATATTGCAGCCGGATCGTTTATGCTATAAAAGAAAAATGACACTAACGTAGAAGATTCGTTACTCAAAATACTTGAATTCGTAGTGAAGAAGATCGATCGATAGAACCAATCATTGCTTCAGATCTTCTTTCCGAATCTTCTTGATTTTATCTCCAGGATTCTCTGCATTCTCCATCCCGCATCGCAGCTACTACGGTGGAGCCTGTAGAGGACTTCACTTGGTCGCTTCAGCAGGCGAGTGGCCTGCCCCTTCCCCTGTGTCCTTGTGCGTTTCCAAGCACGACGAGCTTCTCCAGGCCATCGTTTCTTCTAGCGAGATGCCCTAAGTATTGAAGAATCCTTTTGAGACATATGTTAGAAAGTCAGTCCTTTCTATTGTTCCCCATTTCTTTTAGGACAGACACGTTTGTGCATTTAGTGGTCCATGGTATTTCAGCAGACGTCAACAGCACCACATTTCAAAGGCGTCAATTTTCTTTTTCATGCTCTCTCATGGAGTCGAGTGTTGTCGCATGTCGGAATCAGACGTGGCGGCGATGGCGGTTGGCCACAATCGTAGTTTCGTGGACTCTACAGAGCTATGAGGAGCCAGGCCGCTATCCAGGCCAATTTTAGTGACGTGTGTGCTGCTGGAGGTGCCCGTAGCACCCGATCAGACCGTGATTAAATACGAATTGGTACTAACCTCGTCTGATTATTATTGTTATAATCCACACGTGACAGCTCGGTTCCCGGGTTTTGGCTGGCGACCTGACCCGTAATTGAAGAGCCAAGATAACCTGGAGAACGTTCCTCGCAGTCATGACATCACGGTTGCGACGGAGGTGCCTCCAGGTGGCAAAAACCTGCCTCAGGGTTAATATGCCATTTAAATTTACAAAAAAAAAAAAAAAATTTGTCCAGGTTTTTACGCCGTAATTAAAAACTGAGAATACCAGACTCTGCACTTGGAAATCCCCCTGTTTTTCCAAATTGTCAATAACTTTAACATTGTATTTTTAGCCATCCCTATTCAACTTCTTATCTCTGACTCACAATTTGATCCAAGATATAGAAATTCTTCAACCCTCCCCAGATCTAGATAGCCGATTACTTCTTCGACTATCATCAGCTTGGTTTTATTAATATTGATCTCGAGTCCTAGTTTTTTACATTCACAGACAACTCTGTTGAGCAGATCAGCCGTTTCTTCTTTGTTGGTGGCTATCAATGTCGTATCGTCAGCATATATCTTAGATTTGAAATCTTTTTCGCTACTTTAAGTCCGCCCTCGCAGTTTTCAAGGGCTTTTCTCATGATATACTCCCCGTATAAGTTAAATAGGTCTTGGGAGAGTATACAGCCCTGTCTCACTCCTTTGAGCACTGAAAACTTTTCCGCCGAACTCGACTCTACTTTAACTTGCAGTGTTGTTCTTATACAGGCTTCTGATAAGGTGTTCAATGTGTAATGGTGCCCCCATTTCTTTCAGCACCTTCCACGAACAATTCCAATTAATGCAATCAAACACCCTTTTGTAGTCTGAAACGCATCACGATAAATTTATAATGTATATTTTTATTTGTGGTATCACTGACATATAATCGCCAACACTGGCAACACTCAACAAGGGGCAATTGACCGAGTAAAACGAATAGTTGCAAACTAAATATGTTATCACTCCAGTCGAACTCATAATGAGTTGAGTCTCGGTGTATTTCATTCGGTCGTAATACTCCCAATGTTTCGTAATAAGATAAATGAACGGGATTTATGTGAACATTACGAATTTCCCGCCTTCAGAAGTAAATAATTTTTCATAAATACAGCGAAAATATAACGTAATGCTATTCTCCACACGTACATAATAGCTTTACGATTAATTAAATCAATATTTATTGTGAAATCTCGTACGTTACACATCAAATTAATTTATCAATAATTGATAAGTAAGTCCACGGTTTATATCAATTATCATTGTTTGTCCCGTTGTTTGAAATGATTAGATTATACGATTATTTTGATAATGAAACTAATTTTGGCAATTGCTATTGTAGTTGGCCCTTCACGATTTTCTGAGACACAATGTGTAGTAGTCGGCGGCTCGACTCGGCACGTGAAACATTTATACGTCTGTTTTAATATTAATCGGAAAACATAGTCGAATCAATACATTATTAACATGGAGAATACTCAAAAACGAATAAATCCACTAGTTAATTACAATTTTCTATATTATATATTTTTTGGGTAAGACGATGTTATATAAATTTGATATATTTCGTGTACCGGAAAGAAATCCATTTGTTTTTTTTTTTTCAAAATCATAAGAATTTATTCAAATATATTATTACAAAACATAATCTTCGTTATCTAAGACTGCTTGCGTTTCAGGGAATTTATTTTTTGTTTCAGGCAATTTTTCAATCCCCTTTCTGTAAAAACATGAGAGTTTGGAGTTGAAATATGTTTTTATATGATTTTCGACTTCCGATCTTTCTGATCTGAATTTTAAGATCTGGTGAATATGGAGGATGCTTCAGTACTTCAAAATTTAAACTTAGTTTTTCACGAGTCGTCTTAGCAGTGTGAGAGCGTTATCGTGTAACAGAATCACTTCTTATCAGTTCATTAAACTCTCGACGGTCCACAATAAACTTCTGCAGTTATTGTATTTCCTGGTTTCAATGACTCATGATGGATAATTCCATGAATATCCCACCAGACATGCAAAAGGACCTTGCGAAGGGCGAGACCGAGCTTCGGGTCGGAACAGATACTTCGTTTTTCGATTGTCAATGTCATTGTTTTTTTCGCGTCACATTGTCGTACGCCATCCACTCTTCGTCGTTGGTCACAATTTGACTCAAATACGAGCGAACTTTCTTGACAAGAGATGCAGGTACACATTCGCTCCGCGGGCGGAACCTATCTGATTAGTTTTGCCGATTTTTTAAAATGTTCTTGAACTGTGGGTCATGAAGCAGTAACCTTTTGGAATATTTACTTGATACTTAGACGAGGATCTGATTCAACCACAGTCTTCAGCAGATCATCGTCGAATTTTGAGGGTCGTCCTGATCTTGGGGCATCTGCTAAGCTTCTATCACCCAATTTAAATCGCCGGAACCAAAACCGGCATCTATTTGCTGTTATTACTTCGCCGCAAATTTGAATAATTGTTTTAGTTGTCTTGGTTGGACTCCAGCCTTGATCGAAATCAAGTAGCATATAATTCCGTACATGTTCGTAACAGAAAACCGAGAACTCCACCGGGTTCAGGCCAGACTGATCTCAAATGAGACACAAAAAAAATGGATTTCTCTCCAGTACACCTATTATTCTTCGATACGACAAAAGATATTATTAAATTTTATTCCGTTAACTCTCTATTTATCATCGTAGATGGACTTATTCTATTTTTAACATTGGCTTTAAGCGAGATCTGCACTTAGATGATCTTTACGAACCACTATTTGAACATTCCGCAGGTATTTCGCATTGACGCTGCATTATTATATAAATTATATCAATAATAATTAACGAATTAATTCATTAGCGAAACTAGGCGATAAATTAAGCAAAAAATGGGAACAACTCTTACATCAAGGCAGACCTAACTTACTTCAAACGATATTGCAGTGTTTTAAATGGCGAATAATTGCCGGTTTAGTTGGATTGTTTATAACGGAATGCGTTATTAGGTAAATAATAAACTATATTATATTAAGTAGGTAAATAATAAATATGAATTAATAATGATATGCATAGAGTTGCTCAGCCGTTACTTTTGGGCGAGCTTATATCGTGTTTCACCAATCGTGATGGGAGCTCGACGAGGGACATGTATCTATACGCAGGTGGTGTCGTATTATGTTCCCTAATACACGTTTTCATATTCCATTCTTGCTCACTATCGGTTGTACATCTCTGCATGAAATATAGAATCGGATGCTGTGCACTGATTTATAGAAAGGTATTAATAATAAAGAGCATATTTATAATAATTATATAGTATAATGTTAATATTCGTATAATTTTAGGCACTTAGACTGTCAAAATACGCTCTCGCTCAAACTACCGTCGGCGAAATAGTCAATTTGTTATCGAACGATGTTGCACGATTCGATAATA
The DNA here is from genome assembly GCA_022495035.1 of Philopotamus ludificatus. Lineage (NCBI taxonomy): Eukaryota > Metazoa > Arthropoda > Insecta > Trichoptera > Philopotamidae > Philopotamus > Philopotamus ludificatus. The sequence goes on along the minus strand of JAGXCT010035863.1, from coordinate 56,868 downwards.
CGCAAATTTTTATTTATTATTTGGTCGTAGCGCCTCTGCAGATGTTGGTAGTGACCGTTTTGATTTGGATCAAAATCGGACCGTCGGCGTTGGTCGGAATTTTGTTTTTATTGCTCGTCATACCATTTCAAAGTAAATATTATTATTTAATCAATCAATATTGTTGAATATGATGATTTAAGTTTAATGTTTTGCAGTATGGATGGGAAAAAGAGTAATGATTTTGAGAAAAAAGTCTGCAAAAATGACCGACAATAGATTGCGATTGATGAACGAGATTATTTTGGGTATACACGTCATCAAAATGTACACGTGGGAGATTCCGTTCAATAAAATGATGGAGGCGATAAGAAGGTAATCTATTTTAACCATACGATTGAGTCATCTTTTTAAACCTCATCTTATCCTTTCTCTTTTCTCTTTACTTGAGATCAGAGTTTCTCAATCAATCGAGGTTTGATAAAAAAAATCGTCAATCACATCTTTTTGACAGCCAACAATAAAATAAGCTTCCAATATTGCTACGAATCCGGGAATAGAATATTTTTCACAATAAATCACCGAACACATTAAAGTAAGCATCCATTAGGGCTATCAATGTCAGGATACGTCATGGACAAGTGTATCAATCCAACAACAACGTATTGTGACAATTGGACGTATACAGTTCACGAAATTAAAACAATATGCAGATTTTTATATCAAACCTTCTATCAGATCCAGGGGCGCACAGTGGTGTTGATGTTGGGTGAGCTGAATGTGGAAAAAAATGCGGTTTTATTTTAATAAATTTTATTATTATTTATACATTAATTCTATTCTTCGTTATAGCGACATAAATTTTTCAGTGGAACTATCGTAAAGTGTGCCTTTCTGTTTTCTTGAATAATTTATGTTGCTAAAACGAAGAATAGAATTATTGTATAAATAATAATAATAAAATTCATTAAAAAAAAACAGTATTTTTTTAAATATTTTTTTCCACATTCAGCACACCCAACATCAAGTCCACCGTACGCCACTGATCAGATCGAGGTTCCACGTGCTAATGATTAATTGTGGGGTTCCTTTTCCTGTGCTTCATAAGATTAATCGATTCTTTCATCTCAGCATCCATTTTCAGAATTCTTTATTATTAAACTCTTTTATTTTATTTTTTACTGATTGACTGTGTAACTATGTGTTGAAAGTCTCTACATTCCCGATGAGCAGGGACTTTCATAAGAAATGCGTGGGGCCTGGGGCAACCAATATTTTAGAGTCCCTTCAAAATTTTAAATAAACTTCAGGCAAAAACATAAAATCAATGATATAGTCAGCCTTCCTATAGCATTTAATTATTTTATAGAAGCTCTGTATGCTTTAACGTTAGCAAATTAATTGATTATTTCAGAATAGTCTAAAATACACAGGTCCTAATTTTTGTCTTATGATTAGATTTGAATTCGTTCCGCTTTCCAGTAAATCTGGAGGGCAAAAAACGCAAGCCTGACCATAGGGTTGGGTTGGATGCATCTCTGTTGGAGCTTCGGAGGTAGATGGGAGATTCCCAAAATCCGGATGGCAAAAACCCACAATGTGTTAGAGCCCCTAATATAGAGTGTCCAGTCACCTGTCAGTATAGGACATGGCCAAGATCGTTGTTGGATTTAATCATGATTCCGTATATTCTACGGAATTATGAGGAGCCCAGGCCGCTATCCATGTGGATTTGGTGACGGATGTACTACGGGAGGTGCCCATAGCACTCAATCAGACCGCAAATTAAATAGGAATTGACCCTAGCCTCGTCTGATTATTATTGTTATATCCGTGCTTATGGCTGACTCGTATTCGAAGAGCCTAGTTAAACTGGAGGACAATCATTGCAGTCCTGACCTCGGGGTTGAGACAGACGCGCCTCTGCTGGAGATTACCTAGTGTCTTCCAGGTGGACCTGCATCAGGTTAGAAGGCCATTTAAAAAAAATATATTGCAAACCCGAAGTAGCAGTCTCTCCCGCCCCCTTCTCTGATAGCCCTTGCCGACAAGCATCTATCTTCTTTTTTTCTAATTTTTATTAGGCATTTTGTGGACATTCAAATCTTGAATTTATAACCCTAGCTCGTAGATCTTTTAAGATACGATCTTCGTGATGGTCATACTGTATCAGATCTTTTAGATTTTGATCAATCCTGGCTATTGAAATCTATATTCTTTTTATAAAGTCTGATAACCTATCACCAATTATCGATTCCAAATATGACGATATATTTACTGATCAATATATCCGCTCCATAAATTTCTCGTTTTTATCTAAATCAGTTTTTATATTTATGTATATGTCATTGATTTTTGTAGGAAAGAGATTAATTATATTAAATACACATCGTTTATACGAGGAATTATACTATCGTTTGGAATGTTCAACATTAGATTTGCCATATTCTGCAGTTTAATAACATATGCACTTTTGGGTAATGAAATTAATGCTGCAAACGTGTTTATGATTGTCGCATTCTACGGCACGTTAAAACAATCGCTTTCAACGTCGTTTCCTCTAGGTAAATCGATTACACGTTTCTATATTTGTACTATAAATATAATCTATATATTTTATTTGTAATTTAGCAATCACAATGATGGCGGAAGTTTTTGTATCGATTGATCGCATACAAAGTTTTTTGCTCTATAAAGAAATTGATGATAACAAAATACGTCATTCGTCGGATTCCGATTTGGGCGACGAGCTTGAAACCTTTAACGGCACGGCCGAACAATCTGACGACGGCGACGAAACGACTATATCTTTTCTAGGAAAGGATCAATTTCAAGTGTCTAAAATTAAATGGGATAGACCGATCTTAGAAAGGCAAAATTTATCTTACGAATCTGATACCGATATTGGTAAACTTTTCTACACTAAAAATGAATCGCCCGAGAGTTTATCGGTTGAAAATCCTATTACTATAAGAAATGTCAGCGTCAAATGGTTGAATAATAATTCGAATTACACACTTAAGAATATTAACATGAGTGTAAAACCGGGAAGGTATGCATTTACGCTTTAATATCGATAATAAATTATGTCAGTCGATTAATTTTATATATTTCAGCTTGATAGCGATCGTAGGTGCAGTGGGATCCGGGAAGAGTTCACTATTTTACACAATTCTCAACGAAATTTCTAATCTCACAGGATTATTAAGAATAAACGGCACAATTTCATATGCATCACAAGAGCCTTGGCTGTTCAATAGTAATAATTTATATTTATTAACACTTTTATTACATCCTGAGCAAAGCAAAGAGCGTAATTTTCTTGGTCAGTAATGGTTTTCTTGCATGATGATGATCGTACGGATTTTATTTTGTCATTCTTGGTGTACTCGTCATTGTTGGAGTTGCCTCTGCCCTTCAGACCACCCAAGAACAACAGAATTATTGACGTATTCCAGATGCAGATTGACCTGCTAGCTCTACGGAGGGACTGATCCCTCTTTAAGCCAACAGCCCAACATTGCATCAGTGAGGCATTGCTTTCATATGAATGAGTTTTTTTTGTTACATAGAGTTTTCCTTCTCTTGGTCGATTGTATGACGGATTTAACCAGGGAGAGAATTTTGAGTGTTGCCTTCGTGTCAGCTTAGTCAAGAGTTATTGTTTTCTCGAGTCAAATACCTAGGTTAAATTCCTTCAGCAATGAGGCAGCATCTTCATCTTCTTTTTATAGGGTGAGAATATTTGTGGTTACTCCCCAATCACATTTTGGTTTGGATGCTAATACCATTGGTGCAACATATTGGCGTAGCGACCATCGCTAGTGAGAACACAATAGACTTCTATCTACGATAGAAGAAACCGATTGGCTGAACGGTTGCATGTCTCTTCAAGTTGAATCTAAACTCATTTCATCTGTTTCTAATTAAGCTCCTATTTGATTGAATTCTAATTAATCATAGCCCGATGAGGCTCCCTGTAGCTTGCACCACGCCATCTCCGCAGGTCCTAGGCTTCTCCGTCCAACTATGCAGTTCCAGTAGAGACGAGTCCGCCTCATCTCTGTAGCCAGGGTTGGGATGGTTGTACTCTGGGCTTACTAGATTCTTCTAATCCAGTTCAGGTCACCAGGAGTGAGCCCAGGGTTAAGCTATTGCACTTGAGTGTTATCGCATGTCTCAGACTCGGCTGGGCACAATCATGATTTCGTAGATTCTACAAAACTATGAGGACCCCAGGCCGCTTTTCGTGCTGATTTGGTGACGGATGTGCTACCGGAGGTGCCCCTAGCATCCGATCAGACGGTAAAGTAAATACGACTCGGCCCTAACCACTTCCGATTATTATTGTTACAATCCACGCGTTGACAGCTTGTCTCCCGGGCTTATGGCTGGAGACCCGACCCTCGAAAAGCCTAGATAACCTAAAGGACAACTAGTGTAATCCTGGTCTCAGGGTTGGGTTGAACGCATCTCTCTTGGAGATCGCGTAGTGTCCTCCAGAGGACAAGACCCGCATCGGGTTAGAATGTCATTTAAATAAAAAAATAATAAGGTGCAATGACAACTTTCGGTAACACCCATGACATCGAATCGACCTGGAAAGCAACACAGTCCCCTTACAGTACCGCAGGATCTACAGAACCATGATTGATCAAACTGTGATCACTTCCACATCCGACTACAACACGCGACAACGCTCGAAAATCCTTGTTTTTTTCTTATTTATCAGTATGTAATCTATTTAGTTACCTTTCTTATCTTTAGAATGCTTGAATTATTCCTTCTATCACTGTTTTCCTTCCACTTTTTCCCTAATGATGGTCGGTTGAATACTTCAGTCACAGAATGATGTATTCAATTTTATAGGGTTACAGTATCTAGAAGCTCCTGCTTCTTGTCTAGAAGTTGATGTACAGTTACATTGAATGATAATTTTCTCAACATCTGCTTATATTAGATAGATTGGTTGTTCTTTATTTTGCTCGGAGTTTAAAGAAATATTGAATGTTCAATTACACTCCTTGATTATTTATTATAAATAGGTTCAATTGCCAAAAATATTATTTTCGGCGCAATTAAAGATGATCAACGATATAAAGAAGTACTACGACGATGTGCCTTAAATAAAGATATTTTATTATTACCGAATGGTGACGAGACGATTGCCGGAGAACGCGGCGTTACATTAAGCGGAGGTATGCATCACGCACAACGTTTTAATAAATCGTATGACGGAATGTTTATTTTTTAAAATATTTATGATAGGACAGAAGGCTAGGATTAATTTAGCCCGTGCGGTATATAGAGAAGCAGATATTTACCTTTTAGACGATCCTCTATCCGCCGTAGACATTGCGGTCGGAAGACAGATATTTGACGATTGCATCGTTAATTATCTAAGCGACAAAACAAGATTATTTATTACGCACCAACCTCAGTATTTGAAGGAAGTCGATCATGTATATATGCATATTTATTTATTATATATTCAATTATTATTTTTTACGATAATATATTCTTAACACTTCTAGATAATAGTGCTTGACGAAGGCTATATGGTCGCTGAAGGTAAATATAACTATTTATTGAAAACGAATGCACATTTTAAGAATATTATTCAAAGTCAACGAGATAATAATGAATCAACGATCCACGAGGAGATAATAATTGAAGAAAATCTACAGCCGAGCGAAGCGTCGGAAGCTGATGCCGATGTAAAAAATCGTATTTTCTTCATTATTATTTTATGTACGTGATTGTGATAAATTTTATTATTCAGAACTTTACGAAAACGTACGCTAAAGAAAAACTAATCGATGAAAAGACTAGAAAAGGTGCCGTTGGTGCAAACGTTTATAAATCATACATAAAAGCGTGTGGATCTTCTATCTTCTTTGTGATTTTATTGAGTTTTATTTCGTTATCGCAATTTTTGGCATCCGGAAGTGATGCATGGATCAGCCGATGGTAATCTTATATTAATATTTATGCTACTTCGCAATTATTAAATAAAATGATGATTATTTTAATACGTAAAGGGTTAATATGGAAGAATATGATCTTGTCAACAAAGATTTAAGTTATAACGGCACTGTAAGAAACTATACAATGGATTTAAACGTTATACCAATAAATAATACGGAGGCGACTAACGATACTGTCGAATTTGATGAAATTACTATATCATCTTCAGATTATGTGACGAGATCATTCTATGCGATTACATATACAGGTGCCGTTTATATATATTTAATTTGATTCCATATTGTATCGTCGTATTTATAATAATCATGTTTCAGTTCTAATCGTAACGCTTATATTTGCGACGTTATGTCGTTCGTTTATGTTCTTTTGGATGGCAATGAGAGCGTCGATGAATCTGCACAACGAAATGTTTAAAGTGATATCCCACAGTATTATGCGTTTCTTCCATACAAATCCTTCTGGTCGGATACTGAACCGATTCTCTCAAGATATTGGAACCATCGATGAAATATTACCGATTGTAACGATGAACGTCATCCAGGTTATATAAACGATTATGTTTATGCGGTAAAGTTATTAAAAATATATTCGATGGATTTATATTATATATTTTTTAGACGTCACAACAAATAATCGGAATCGTAATAGTGATTATATTTATAAATCCGTGGCTGATCTTACCGACGGCATTCATGATTATAATATTTGCTATGCTCAGAGTCTATTACATATCTACGTCGCGGAGTCTTAAACGTTTAGAAGGAATCGGTACGTTATTGTAAATATTTTAAATGAAACGTGTATCGTAATCTATGTAATTTTAGCTAGGAGTCCGATATTCTCGCATCTCAGTGCTACGCTTCAAGGAATCACGACCATTAGAGCACTTGGGGCGCAAGAAATTGCAATCGACGAATATAATTATAATCAGGATATTCACAGCTCAGTCTGGTTCATGAATATCGGCACGGCAAGAGCTCTCGGATTATGGCTAGATGCCGGATGTGTTGTTTTTATTGCATTGATTACATTAACGTTTATTTTCTTTGGTAATTATCTTGATATCTTAATGATGTATTTATATCGCATAATCAATAAACTATCTTTTCTTCGTAGAAAATCTATCGGGAAACATTGGTTTGGGTATAACTCAAGCCGTAAGTCTCATCGGAATGATTCAGTATGGCATTAGACAGTTTACCGACATGGAAAATTATATGACTTGTGTCGAAAGGTTATTATTGAATGACAAACCATTTATTTATATTTAAATTAAAATATTCATTTATTTTTAGGGTGATTGAATATCAAGATATTGAACAGGAACATCCTTTAACGACCGAACAAGATAATCGCTTGAAGACTTGGCCGGAAGAAGGGCAACTTCAATTTAAAAATGTCTGTTTGAGCTATTCGCCGAAAGGTCCATTCGTTTTGCAGAACATTTCGTTTAAAATACAATCCCGAGAAAAATTAGGTATTGTCGGCCGCACTGCATCCGGAAAATCGTCAATTATAAATGCATTATTTCGGTAAATTAATTTCATATTTATAATTTTATATCGAGTCGAGTGTTGTCGCGTGTCGGAATCGGACGTGGCGGCGATAGCGGTTGGGCACAATCATAGTTTCGTGGATTCTACGGAGCTATGAGGAGCCAGGCCGCTATCCAGGCCAATTCAGTGACGTGTGCTGCTGGAGGTGCCCGTAGCACCCGATCAGACCGTAAATTAAATACGAATTGGCCCTAACCTTGTCTGATTATTATTGTTACAATCCACACGTGACAGCTCGGTTCCCGGGCTTTGGCTGGCGACCTAACTCGTATTCGAAGAGCCAAGATAACCTGGAAAACGTCTGTCACAGTCATGACATCGTGGCTGAGACAGAGGTGCCTCCAGGTGGCAAAGACCCGCCTCAGGGTTAATATGCCACTTAAATAAATATCGTAAGTTGGGAATTGTTGCATGTCAGATAACCTGGAGGACAACCAGTACAATCCTGGCCTCAGGGTTGAGTTGGACGGGTCTCTATTGGAGATCGCATAGTGTCCAGCAGGTGGCAAAGACCCGCCTCGGGTTAGAAAAGGCCATTTAAATAATAATAAATAAATAATATTGTAAGTTGGTAATTGTTGCATGTCCGGGTGGGGTAGGTCACGTTTGACAGTTTGGTCAACCATGGTCCCTGTAGGTCAGTGATGGCTAACCTTTTGAGTTTGGTGTGTCAAAACCTGAAAAAACCTAACTTAATTCGAATACTGTGTCAAATCTAGAAATACAATCGATTCCGCTTAATTGAGAAACCGGTTTATCGGGACGTGCGTATATTTGATACCCGATGAACAGAAACTAAATGACAGAACTAATAGTAATTTTTAAGGTTCTAAGAATCCAAATCTCTCTTCATTTTCCAAATGATTTTTTTCCAGTTGTTCAAGTTTATTATTATATATAGTTCAGGTCAGTCCCAAAAATCTCATATACGAAACAAATCGCTTAAATATTTTTTCTCGTCTATACTATTATTTATTTATTTAACTACGATGGATGGATGGCATAACCAAAAATCCAAAGCATCATTCATCCATATACAGATTCTAAAGTTGCAAGGGGTATGAGTCACATTAATATTCTCCCCCAGTGTCAAACCATGACACTGGTTAATTTTAATATTATTTCAGTTGGTTTTAAATGTATATTTATTGTTTAATAATTATTTATTTAACGCAGGATAGATGGCATTAAAAAAAATAATTCCAATGCTCCAATTACCTACATAAATATTTTTATAAACGTGCAAGAGGTAATGGGTTAGTGTTATAGGAATTCCCCTAATTCATAGTTTTCATCGGACACCTATCCGACTACTAACTTAACGGTTAACTTACACTATCAAAATAATATGCATGTTACCTACAAGCCATAACACTGGTTTAACAATTACATTCCCTCCCAGTGTCATAGAGAATTCCCAAAATTCATAGATTTTCGCCAGAGGATTAACCTATCCGGGTACTATTTTAGCTCAGTCATGGTTAACTTAAGTATGAAACTGATATATATTACCTACAAGTCATGACTCTGGTTAATTTTAATATCACGTTGGTTTGAAATTTATATTATTTGTTTATAATTATTTATACAACCAAGGAAAGATGGCATTAAATTAATTAATTCTAAGCGCCAACTACCTACATAAATATAATATTTAAATTTATAATCATGCATAGAAGGAAGTTCCATCATATTTGAAGGAACCGAAAAAAAAACGTATTTGAATATTTTATTTAATTTTTAAAAAGGTGCATTTGATTTGTAAAAAGGTGCATTGATTTGTAAAAGGATGCATTTGATTTGAAAAAGGATGCATTTGATTTGAAAAAAAGGTGTATTTGACGTGAAAACAGTATTGAACTTTAGCTATGATTGAAGCATTTTTCTGTAGATATTCTGTAATTAGTTTGACCAGCTACTTCCAATAACTTCCATATCAGTTTTTACAAATACAACATTTTCCCTACCATATTGGGTGTCTCATCGTAGTCGCCCCTGGTCCTGTGGAACTGCTATCAAGGTCAGTACGTTGAGGTGGGTGCTACCGGAGGTGCCTCTAGCATCCAACCTGGATAAAAAAGAATTACGAATCGGTCATAACCACAACTGAGTATTGTTACAACCCAAGCGAGAGCTCAACTCCGGACTCACGGCTGGCGACCTGACCCATAATAGACTAGTCTAGAAACTGGGAGGTCAATCTTGGCTACAGTGTTGTGTCGAATACGACTCTACTAGGACTGGGCATTTTGTCGAAGGAACCCAGGACTGATAGAGATGGTGTAGTGCTCCCCATGTGGCATTGGGTACCACTTATTATTATTATATATAAATATATCAATATTATTTGTAGAATGGCGTTTGTTGAAGGGACGATAGAGATCGACGGTATTCAAACCGATAAAATTGGTTTAACGTTGTTACGAAGCAAAATCTCGATTATACCGCAGGACCCGATACTATTTTCCGGAAACGTCCGACAAAATATCGATCCGTTTAATCAACATTCAGACGTTATACTATGGAGAGTTTTAGAACAAGTAAATATTTAATAATAAGTATTGTTTAATTAAATAAATGCATAATAATTATATAATAATTTTAGGTTGAATTAAAAAATCATGTATCGAGCTTGCCCGAGGGTCTCGACACTGTCATGGCGGAGGGCGGTTCCAACTTCAGCATAGGACAACGACAATTGTTTTGTCTAGCGCGTGCAATCGTGTTTAAAAATAAAATATTAGTGTTAGACGAAGCTACGGCCAACGTAGATCCACAGTCGGTATCATTACATTTTTATTATCGATTTAATTATAAATTATTCATGCGTGTTTTAAACTTTAGGACTGATAAACTTATTCAAACGACGATAAAGGAATATTTTTCTGATTGCACCGTCATAACGATCGCGCATAGACTCGCAACGATCATGGATTCTGATAAAGTATGCGTTGTTTATTTATTTGTAATAATTTATTAATTAAAATGTGTTGCGTTTCATCAGATTCTAGTCATGGACGATGGGAAAATCATCGAATTTGAACATCCGTTCATATTATTGAGTAATAGAGGCGCTTTTTATAATATGGTTCGACAGACTAGCGACGATATGTCGTTAGATTTGGAGGCAATTGCCAGAGTGGTAAATAAGCGTACAGTAACTCCTCGACTTTTCGGTTGTAATATTTAATTATGATCAATGCAGACTTATTGAGTTGTACTAAATCATTTTTAAGGCATGTGTAGTGAATTGACAGTTGTCACCTCCGGGGTGACCGTAGCAGTTGAAGTGTTAATTATTTAGCAAACACTTTTTCTTTTCATCACTTTTGCTTTCATTTATTCGGCTCGTGACTTTAAAAACAGGTGGGGCATGATGAGCTTGAAATGCCTCCCTTTTTAACAATAAACAAAACTACTAATATAAAAATATTTATTTTTCAGAAAATCAAATAGGAATCGTTTTTATTAATATTTATTTATTTATTTGAACTATTGTCCCCAAAGTGTGCGAAACACGAGCGTTCGGAAATTTTCAATCGGCAATTGATCGAATTATCTAACTTTAAAAGATTTTCATCAATCAGTTGATGATGATATTCAAATTCCAGAAAAGATTAATACAAAATATTGTCGAAAAACGGTGACGTTGTCATTTATATTTTGAATTGAGTAGAAAATATAGATCAGCAGGGCATATATAGATCTGCCCCAAACAGAACTTTACGCAGCAAACGAAAGGCGACCCTCTGTTTACAGTAATACGGAACTTTTATCTTTATCTCCACTGACTGACAAATAACACTCGTTCGCGTCGGACTAATAGCTAAACTGAGACTAGTGCCACGTGTTCGACAAAAAGCGACCTTCTGTATACAGTAATACGGAACTTTTTTCTCTTTATCTACACTACCTAGGTAAACAACAACACTCGTTCGCGCCAAAGCTAGCGACCACGTGACCAGGGCGGATACAATAATGCCCAAACACATACGAATACGGTCCTGTTCGCATATTTCAGCTAATTATTATTTTTTTATTAGGAGAAATTTGTGTGGGGCAGTGTGTCCCGGTTGCCCCTAAGGACGAGCCGCCCCTGGTTCTTAGATCTTAATAAAGTCACGTTTGAATAGATTCTCAGTAATAATGCTCGGTTTCAGTAACTCCTTATGCAAGAGTTATTATTAAATAATGCAATTATTATAACAATGCCCGCTTGATGCATTTGATGTTGAAAATATGATTACAGTCGAGGTCGAGGAGTTACTATAAATTTTTTTTTGGAATTATTAGAAGAGAAAGTTAACATTTTTCTTATGTTTTTGCAGAGTTTTGAAGCAAAGATCAATAATAAATGAATATTCATATTTTATTTCGGCTATTATTTATCCAAATGCCAACTCCTTTGAATCCCATCCGAATAATTCTCCGAGGAATAATTAATTTGCATTATGTTGCACACAAGGTCAGTGATTCTAAACATTTTTTTTTAGATTAATTCCGCGAATCAATTAGCTTCTTAATAGTTTTTATTGAATCGAAGCACCTGTGTTGTTGAATATAGAATAATAGATTATGGCAATTATGTTTTTTTTTATTATTGAAATCGTCATAAATACATTATGAGGCTGCAAAATGTTTTAATTAAAAAAAAGCTGTTCAGTTCTGCATTTACATAAGACTATACTATCAAATGCTAGATAAATACATCAATAAATAAATATTAACTCAATCACTATTACTCATCGATCGATTTGGGAATTTTTTGTATGAACTTTGAGGCGGCCTCCTCTTGGTTGTGTTTGACTTGCTCTTTTTCCGAGGGAACTTTCTTCGGCGGCGTACCACTCTTGGGCTTGGCGTCTTGGACGGCATCGTCCGCGCTGATGTCCACGTCGTCCAAAACCGCAGACAGCTTCGATGATTCAGAGTTTTCGGACAAAGCCGGCGGCACTATCTCGACGACCATGACTTCATCGCTCTTCTCGTTCTCGACGTCCGATCGCGCTTTGATGTTGCTGTTGCCGCCGGCGCTTCTTCCGGAATGTATCACGTGGAACGCCTCGGCCAAATCCAGGTTTATGTCCTCCAGAGGCGTGTCGCCGTTCCTGATATAGACTGGTACATAGCCGGGCCTGTGCGGAAGATACTGTCTTCTGCTAACGGGATAAGCATCTGCAACGATACAACGAGGAAGTCTCAATGGATGCCATTCAATTATCGTGACTTCTTTGTGATACAAAAAAATATCCTTTTGATTGGACGCAATAAAAAAATGTTATATCAAAACACTTAATGTTATTTCCGTTTAGTCATCAATTCCAAAACGTATTCTCATCGATTACGTATGATTCGGATAAAAAATATAATTTTATTCAATATCTGATGCAACGTTTCAGCTCAGCATATTTTATTTCAATTGGCAAAGTGGGATTAATTAAAATAATGGCATTTTTATTATTTAGATCGCATCTATCTAATATTGTCGAGAGCTGAAATGAATATCAATGAGAGATGACAAGGAATGACCTACATACTCGTGCAATAAGATGATCGCTCTCGACACGTCGCTTTTCTTCATATCAATCATATAAACAATATGATGCGAGTATAAATGCATTGTCAATTTAATATATTTCGCAAAAATTCGACCTCGGCCAACGTAATTCGCGCAAAAACGATATATTTTGACCCTAATCGCTTATGAAATTTTCGTACAATTTCAAATTTATTCATTTGTTTTTAAAAAGATAATGTTAAAAAAAAAGAATTACCACACAGTGAGATAAGTGCAATCACTCCGACGACTGCGATGCAAATCTTCTCCATGTTTCCGCGAGTGTTGTGAAAATTTTGCAAAACAGTGCGGTGTCTTCTCTGGAGGCTTCTTTCTGCTCGGAGGCTTTATCTGGACTGGCCAGCAATAGGCAGACGAGACCGTAAAACATGGAGAATTCCAGTGGCGTTGACCGCTACACAGGTTTTTATACATATCAGGCGTACTAAACCCGTAATTGCAATTGTGCATACGTATAAAATACATCAAGAGAATAATTTTAAATGCACGAATTTGTATTAAAAAAAATCAAAACGGACGATGACGTATTGATTCGCGCGACGATTGGTCGAAAAATATGTAGAGCGCCTGGATCGGCCAATCAGCGCGTTTCGCTATTCGTCTGTTTGTTGTTTACATACGTCATATTCAAATAAAATAATGTTGACGGCAGTTGGAAACGCCTGAGCTAGAATACAAGCGACGCACCAATCTAAAGCGATTCTGTTGCAATATCTTAATAACTTCCCACAGATCGGCAATGCTAGATGCATCGTCTGCACCTGAACCTGAACTCTATTTTTATATTATCCGCCAAAACCGGATCTTGAATCATGCGTCGTAATAATAAATAGGTCTATTCAGGGGCATGATGAGGTTGAAATGCCCCCCTTTTTAATAATAAACAAAACTAATATAAAAATATGTATTTTTATATTAGTTTTATTTTTTTTATTTTAACTCTTGTCCCCCCAAAACGTTGAAAAACGAAAAACGTTGTCGGTGGCGTTTATTTGTCGAATCGAGTAGAAAATATAGACTAGTGGGGCATATACAGGTCTGCCCCAAACAGAGCTTTACGCAGCAAACGAAAAGCGACCTTCTGTATATGGTAATACGCAATTTGTCTCTCTTTAACTTCCACTGACTGACAAACAACAACACTCGTTCGCGTCGAACCAACAGCTAAACTGAGGCTAGCGACCACATGTCCAGGGCATATAGAAACCTGCCCCGAACAGACTTACGCAGCGAACAACATGCGATCTTCTTTATATGGACCTAATTTATTAACGACATACAGCATGTCATTTCTCACTCTTTGCAGATGTCTTAAAACTATTTAAATCAGTTTCTGTTTCTAGCTGAACATCAATTCTTCGCTCGAATGAACATCTACTAATCGTCTTCCGCTTAGTGTTGGAAAATGTCAGGAAATTACATTTTCGAGATTTAAAGAATTTCTAACCTTGATTACATGCTTGGGAATGTAACTCTTCCCAGACAGTCGTCAATCAAAGACCAGGTATTTCTGTCTGACTCTAAATCTAGATTCAATCTGTATGTATACGAGGTATGTTATAGAGCTGCAAGAATGTTAGGCTTTTTCTTGAGAAATTCTCATTACATACATAGCACCTCAGTAAAAAGGTTGCTATTGGTTCAGAGTTTACTTGAATCAGGACCTATCGTCTGGGCGCCATATGACGCTTCGAATATGCTCAGGCTAGAGAAAATCCAGAAGAAATTCTTAAGATATCTCTACATGAGAGAACTTGGATTTTACCCGAGCTTATATCCCAATGCATGGATTCAGGGTTGCCTTGGGAATGTAACTCTCGAGAAAAGAAGATCAATATACTTGGTAAAGCACTTCTTCAAGCTGTTGGTTGGCGCAGTACATAACCCCCTTGTACTATGCGAGTTGCCCTTATGGGCGCCACCTCCCTACCATCGAGCTCGCTTACGTTGCAAATGTGAGGACTCTCAGAAACTCTCCGGTAACCAGAGCTATTACTCTCCTCAAACTCTAGCTAATCACGTTGATATTATCGATGTAAAGTATCGCCAGTTTGTTGATCAGTTTGTCGGTGATATTCTTATAATTTCTATAACAGGCTAAATATGTGACGATAATTGGTCTTATATAATATCTTCGTTATATATTTATTTCTTTTTATATATATCTTTGTCCTTTTCTAGATTATTTTTATTTTATACAGTTTTTTATATTTACATATTTTTTGCACGCATTGCCTATTAATAATAATAAATAAATAAATATGGTATTACGGAACTTTTCTTTTTACCTCCTCTAGCGGATGATATTCAAATACGATAAAAATATGGTCGAAGAACATTGACGGTGTCGTTTATTTTTCGAATCGAGTAGAAAATATAGACCGGCGGGGCATATACAAGTCTGCCCCAAATAGAGCTTTACGCAGCAAACGAAAGGCGACCCTCTGTATACGGTAATACGGAACTTTTCTCAACATACACAACACTTATTCACGTCAAACCTAGCGACCACCTGATCAGGCCGGATACAAAAATGCCCAAACACATACGGATACGGTTCTGTTCGCATATTTCGGTTAATTATTATATAATTATTACAGCGTCCCGGTTGCCCCTAACGACGAGCCGCCCCTGTGTCTATTTTATGATAAACGCGGTGTTTTGTATCAATCTTTGTTCAGCGGAACGGATCGTCCCATTTATGTTTCGATTGATTGATGCAATTTAATCTTGAGCATCCGCCTCATCTCGCAGTTATATTCGAATGCAGTTTTTGCTCGTCAATTCGGGGCGATCGAATGTTTACCGTTACTTAAGAAAAAAAAACAATGATAATTTTAACAATGCTTATTTTTTTCAAATAAAAAATCGTATTTTTGTCGAGTGTCAGTTTATAATTACTGTTGTTTGATTGATTGGTTCGTCTGTAGAGCCTTGACATTCGTTCGCTGATGATGGATCATCTCGAGCATTGTAAAAAAATAGCAACTTCCCGTATATTATTCATCGGCTACTCTCTATACGTACTAAAAAACCGGTTACAATGCAATTAAAAGCATTTCTCGCCATGTTCAAAGTTTAGAGCATCTTTGGAAAGTTCAGCTTTCCAATGAGAATAATAAAAAAATATTTTTTGTTCCCATTTATTATGTGAATCATCTCTATGTACATTTTATATAATTTTTTGGTATTCGCATCGCATTAATATGTATTTTTTTTGTTGATATAAAATCGTTTCCGGAACCTGATTCATCGTTTGAATTAATTTTCGGTTGATGTGCCAAAACACGATGATCAAGTTCATGCGTTGTTGAGTGATGATCTGATGCGGGTCATCTCGTGAGGTCGCAATCGTGCCAAGTCCGTCGATACGTACGCAGACTCCCATTGTATCTACCTGGAAATGGCGACACGTCTGCAATTTAATTAAAATAAAATATATATTTGAATATATACCGCGGATTTATTGTCTTCCTGGTGATCGATGAGGACCGTGCGCCAGAATGAACGACTGCACATCGTTCAGCTCCTGAAATAATATGACATTTTGTACTCTTCTGAATAATTCTGATCGTATCAGAAGCATTTACCTTGATGAATGCGGGTTTCGGTGTCTCAGTCTCATCTGGATCAGGTCGAAAATATATGCCATCGGGGAGATGACTGTTGTCTTTGACTCGCTGCAGCAAGAAGAGAGTTGGATATCGGTTTACTGAACTGTTAGGCACCTGATGACCTCCTCCCAGATCGTTAGAAGACCCTATGACCGCATTTCTGCCGGATTCTTGCTGCCTCTGAGGAATTGGCACCAAATTGATGGCGTAAATCCTCTCGGTCTTCTCGAAAGGAGCTGGTCGCACTCTTTCTTCATCCGTCAGCGTCCTGACTCGCGTTATTTCAGTATCGCCTTCTCCGAAGACGACGCCCAACGCAAATATCAGCAGTGTCGACTTGACCAACAGCATCTTAATCGACTAATCGACTAAGTGACTCGAACGAATGCCATGTTTATATATGTATTGTAATCAGTTGCATACGTATTTACGTCAACCATTAAAATGGCATGCTGTATTTAAAATAAAAACAAATCGATCTCGGTTTATCATTTTTTTTTTCTCGTTTTGCAGAACGCTCGTGAGTACAAAAACACGTTTTCTGCGCATCCTCCGCCTCGTACATTATGTATCATTCACGATATTTGGATAGCGAAGGTCACAAAGTTTAATTCCAAGAGATGGTCACAAACGAGGCGACTTTTTGTGCACATTTCGAGAATGGGAGATGCAACGGGTCACGATTTCAACGGTTTTAATTGCGGTAATTAAAAATCGACTAATACAATCATTTAAATTGTGTTGTCAACTTATATTTTAATAATCGAATTAAAAATTATATATATTAGGAGGACCGAAAAGTAATCAAAATCAGTTTGTGTCGAGATACGGTCCCCCAAACACCTAAGTTTTGTTATTACGTTAAAGCAACAATGGAAGAAGCACACATAAGTCTTTGAAGATTGACTGTCCATGGTCTACAGTTCAGGATCATCTTCGTCGCATACGAAAATTGTACAGGCAAGGAATTTGGGTTCCTCGTGAATTGACGGAGACGGCGTA